>NW_019291869.1:6408-17610 GCF_000500325.1 Leptinotarsa decemlineata | reverse complement strand
ACGGATCGGCACTGTCTCTTATGTCTGCTAAACAAAGGATAACACTAAATATGCTAATATTTATATATAAAATTAAACACAATATGTTGCCAAATTATCTGAGTGATCAGTTAACCTACACAAGTATTTTTCATACACACTCCACTAGAAATAGAATAGGAAATGTTTATATCAACAGAGAACATATAGGTTGTTACTTGTTGTATAGTTCTGGTCTGATTGCATTTAATAATTTGCCAAGTCATATAAAAAGCTGTGATTCATTAAATTCATTCAAAAGAAAATGTAGTAAATATATTTCAAGTAATAGTCATCAATAATTCGTCTTGTTTTCTAGTTTCTTGTTTTTACAATGTGACTTGTCTTTATTTTTATATATTTTTTGTTTTGTATTTTATAAGTGACTGACTGTACTATGAAGAGCATCATTTGCTAAAGAAGTACCTACATTCCATTTGATAATAATTACATCGAACTTGTTTTAAAAAAAATCACTTGAATCATACTTTAAGTATACTGAATGAAAGTATTAACTGAAAGCCATTTTTGCAATACTTTATTATACAGTAGATTTATTGTATACATTCACACCTAGACATTTATTTTTTTCCATAGGACTTAACTAATTCATATGAATAAACATATAGAGACTTTGAGAGTCATTTGAGAATATTGATTATTAAAAAATATAAGAGTGCCATTTCTGAGAATACATTCTTTCGAATTGTGTGATTATATACAATTTTTTCACGAGAATTAACACTATGTTAATATCACAGATTGTAACAGAAAACATCAAATATTATGTACATTTTGGTTAGAAACATTCAGAAACAATGATGCAGAATTGATTACTGCAGACCATTTATTGGCTTCACAATGGAAAACTATTTTGATTTGTAATGGAAATGATATGTCATACAATAATATTGTTCATCAGAGGTTCACGTGAAAATTGAAAAGACTATACTGTCAAATTCATAGACAATTATATTGACAGTTCAAAATAGTTTTCTACATTTATGCTGTAGAATGAAAAAGTAAATACAGTCATAAGATTTTATGGGCTCATTATATAAAATCCTATGAAAAACTTGCTTTTTCTTTATACACTATACACATTGATATATTGTAGTGTTATGAGTCAAGAGTACAAATATTTTCATTCGCTTCTAATTATAAGGATATTATGTCCTGATGAATTTGGATTGACTTCCTGATTTGACATATTCTTATACAGCAAATGGATACATACATAATGGAAAAATATAATACCTATTTTCTATATCAGTGTAATGTCGCCTTGGTTATTATAAAAAAGTACCAATCATTCATCTTTACAAGATTTTAATATTTGGGAAGTCATATACTGAGAGAAATGAGAAGATCCATACTTTTGACTCACCTTTCATAGACATTCAAATAAATATAAGTACAACAACTCCATAAATCAAAACAATTTTCATCATTTAATGATGATGATACCCTGCTTCTTTCCATAAAAGCTATATATTTCAAGAACAATCAACATGATGGGAGAGTATCTATTATGCACTGACTGTCATTTCTGTAAATAACATTTTGAATTAATTTTGAAAAACATATTCCGAATGATATCATTTCGCACTCCAGTTCCCTAGTTCCACAATTCTCTAGAAATGTTTTGAAATGCTGAATATCTCATTCCGTCTATTCACTGCATAATGATTGGAAAATTAAATAACTTTCATAAATGAAGCAAATGAATTTTGATACTCCACATTCAAACAATACATGAAATGAATTATATCAAGCTCTAACTAGGGTTAATATAGGAATGTAGGCTTTCACGACTAGCGTCAATGTTTTGGTTGGTTTCCAGGTTTTGCCATAGTCTTCTTTGGAAATTTTATCAAGTCCTTGGAAAAACAAACTAAGTGCTTGAAAGAGAATATTGAAGAAACTTCCCCGAAACACAATAAAAAAACCTTACGGCAATGNATCAGGCTTATTAGCTTGTATGAGCCTGAGGGTGGGGAACGAATAGTTCCAATAAATTCGGCACTTCTCGTTTCCCACAACTGATTCAATATCCCCCGGAGCGTAGGGCAACACCGGTGTCTCGTCGATACCGTAAGAGTGCCGTAGATGGTAATATATCACTCTTAGGGCCGCGTTATGTCGATGGATATAGGCCGAGCCCGCATATGCTGGACATGCTGATAGCAAGTACATTAGGGTCTCGGGCGCCTCGCGGCAGGAACCTCTATACCCATCACGCGACTGCGGTAGACTGAGGTGTTGAAGGCACCATCCTGGCAAGCCATGATGAACCCCTCAGTTTCCGACTTCAGCCCTCTCGACCTGAGAAAAGCGAACGTCAGGCGCTTTGATAAGCGAGTTATCAAAACTTTATGTGTGTAGGTAAGAAGGTGTAGAGTTCTAAGTTTCTCAACATTTAACCATCCTGATTCTTGTATTATTATATAGTATATATTATATTATATATTTAAGTACCCTCATGGACAGGGTCTTCAGAGAGCCTATATGGGATAACGTATTCTCAAAATATTTGTTTAAATTGTAATATTTCTTATCCTTCATACCAGTGTAAACTGATCTCACTGTAAATAAATATTATTATTGTTTTATTGAACAACAATGACCGTATCATATAACTATGATTCGTTTGAAAAAGTACAATGAACTATCCAATCACATAAAAGATGCGAAAAAAAGTAATGAATTTAAAACTAGTATTGTTATGCATTTAATATCTAATCACTAATATATGATCAAATATTTTACTATGTTATCATTATATATCGATTCATGTTTACGGACCTATATACAAGTTTGTAATATCTCCTTTTGTTATTATTTTTTTTTCTTATTTCAATTGTATGTGTATAAGGATAGGTTTTCTATTCAATGAAGATGCATTCATTCATTGGAATGACTTAATATTTCTATATCAGCAAAACATCTCCCTATTGATAAAACATGTTCCAAGTATAGGTATATGATTTCAGTTTCAATTTATTATTGCTTATTTTATGTTCCCGAGTGAAAATTAAAAAGTCCTAATTTTAATCAGTCCAAAATCAGAATGAAACAATATTTCGATCCCAGATGTTTTTACAGTGTAGAAAAGTATTTACAAAATAATTTCTGATAATATCATAGTTTCCCCCCCTTTTATTTTTTAAACACTAACAATTGAAATTTGGGATAATGAAATTAATGCATGAATACTTTATTTTGAAGTGGAATAAACAGATGAAACTTTCAAGATGGCGACTGGGCGCCATCTGGAAAAAAAATTTAATGGAAAGGGGGGTCTTGTGACACATCTTTTTGAAGCTCCTGACAAATGCTTCACAACCCTAGAATATAACGTCAATATCTTCAAATACTACAAAATGGCGGAACTTTCAATAATTGCTTAAATAATACATTGACATTTAACTACATAATATGAGGTAATAAGCTTGAAANAAGTATCGTTGCTGTATCACATTATGTACCTATCGTAGTTCTGTAATATATAAAATCTGCATGGCCACAAAATACCAATAAAACGACTTTGATTATCTATTTCAAATATTTAACAATCATTGAACGACGTGAATGCAAACAAGCATAAGGCAACAAGGGTAAAGTAAGACCAATCGCAAATAAAGAAATCGCAACGAAGCTGTGACTTTGTGCTCTTATCAACCATAATATTACCTTTCAGAAATTTGTTTATTCTTCTTTGGAAACACGCTGTTTTCAAGGTGCAGCGTTGCGTTGACTTCTTTGTTGGCAGCACAAGTGCATGCTTTCAAGAAACTCTTTTTGAAGTTGTCGCTCAGAAATGCATAAAGTATCGGATTTACAGCTGAATTGGAGTAGCTCAGACACGAAACGAGGACGTGCAATGTCGTCGAAAATCTGAAAAATAAGTTTTTATTCAATCTTTGCTGTAATGCTGATTTCATAATTAATGATCATTCATAATTCTGAACTGGGGAATCTCATTTTGATTCGTGAATGAATGAAACGTATTTGAGAAAGCTATACATTTTTCTAGACTGTTTTCACTGATTCAATTTTTCCATCCTTTAGAAACTAATTATAACATGTCAAACTTTAATTGCTACTGCATCTTAAAAAAAAAACAAAAAATATTCGATATCTTATCAAGAAAAGATGAAATGGAAAAACTAGCATGAGGATGAATCTTGATACTCTCAACCCCTACTTTGGAGTATGAATCTCTTTGGAAATGTTTGGCTTAGCAGATGATAGTTCCATGGGTGTGAAGAACTGATTGAACTGACGAACAGTAATTGAAATTTTCTCAGTATCGTTTCCCCTAGCAGGGAATATTTAATGGATTTTGAATCTATCTGCACTTGCACAAAGACTTCTCCAACTATAGCTTTTGTTTGTGCCGTAACCGTTTCCTAAACCGAAGTTCTATGGGACCCAACAATGTCTGGTCAAACATCCGATCAGGAGGCTCTCTTATTCGGGAAGGAAATAGAAATGTTTTGCAACGTTTAGTTTGTGTTACTTTTATTTTCTATAATTTTTGAAATAAATCCAAGAGAACTCAGCTCATACGGGTCACCATTCAAACCCTTTTGTGTATGGTTAGTTGGCAGCTCCCAATGAATGCGGAATTTTAAATATCTCACCTTCCATTTGTCCGATGACTGATGTGAATTCGATTCGATATTCGATATTTTTTCCTGCCAAGGCAGATGTGCCAAGGTGGTTGTGAAGGGACACAGTTTTTGGATTTGAATTCTTCTTCCTGTTGAAGTTGATAATTGCTCTTCCTGAATTGAGTAAAATAATATTCTGGCTATTTTGTGAACTAGCCCTGGAAATTCCAGTTTTCTGCTTAATCAAACCACCAGGCTTCCGGTTTTTGATAGATAAACCGTTGGGTACCCTCTTTAGAGGTAAGTCTTTGATAAGCTCCAGAATTTGGTAATACTCTGGATACCTTTTTGTGTTAGGTTTGCTTTAGCTAAAATTTAATTTTAGGGTTGTAGAATGACATCAGGTGAATAAGTAGTTTATGTTGAAAATAGTGAATCAATTCACTTTGCTGTTGCATATGCTATTACGTCCAACTGGGCTAGAGGCTAGAAGTACAGATCTTTCTGATCTTTCCTTTTCTTCAATTGTAGGGAAAACGTCTTTGGTGGTGTCCAGCTAGATAGTGTAGTACCTCCATTTTAATGTTATGTGAGGAGGACCAATAAGGCCAGAACTTATAATTAATTCAAACTTATAATGTTATTCTGAACCTATTTCAAATTTTGATAAAATGAACCTAAAGGTGAAGTGCTACAAATAAATCTCTATAAAAATCTTGTTTATGATGTTATAATGTTGTAAGCTGATGCATAGTACTATGGGTAAGCATTTTTCAGTTTAAACTGAAAACCTCAAATTTTGTTCACTTCTTATCGAGATGGTACAGAAAAACAAAAATTTATATAGAATCGTTATAAAGAATGTATACTTACAAACCATCACTGCCATTTAGTGCAAGTTGTGTTATCCAATACGGCAACCAACAAATGACGTATACGGTGACCACCGTCAGAACCAAATTGGTGACTTTTCTATGCGACTTTTTCTTCTCCTTCGATCTGTTTTTTGGTCCCACCGTTTTGAGTTTCTTTATGACCAACCAGTAAAATATCAGAATGAGGCTTAGAGGTATAGCAAAACTGCAGAAAAAAGTATACAAAGTGAATATTTTCGGACCAACAGGTTCTGCTTCCAAAGTTTGGTTGTCATAAGCAGAATAGTTGAAATCAACATATGAGCTGTCGTTATAATCGTCATAATAGGTGGAGTTGTCATCATCATCACACCATTCGATTACACATGACTTTCTTCCGTCGTATTCTACTTCTGAAGAATATTGGATGATGGGAATTATGAGAACGATGCTAAATGTCCATGCTAGTAACGACACCACTTTGGAAATGAGGGGTGTTCTCCATCTTGGGGATGATATGGGGTGACAAACGGCCATATATCTGTCGGCGCTCATGATGCAAAGTAGAATAGAGCTGGTGAACTGATTGATACTGGTTGATATCATGTAGGCTTTGCAAGCAAAATTTCCGAATATCCATTTACGATGCAGGATGGTAGCTATTAGAAATGGAATTCCTATGAGGAAACATTCGTCTGCTATGGCCAAATTCACGATGTACATGTTCGTCACAGTTTGCATCTTTGAGAAACGGATGACGACGTATATGACTAAGGTGTTTCCTACTAATCCAACCATACATACTATTGAGAAGAGGATAGTCTGAACTGTTTGAAGAATTACGTGAAAGAGGTTCTCACCGTCATACCCCAAATCTGTGGAGTTTGCAGTTATATTCAACAAAGCAGTCATTTCGTTTCAGAACATACATGAAATAGTTCGTTGAATGCACGACACCTGAAAAACAGAAAAATACATAATTATTGAGAAACGTGAGTTTGGCGAAATCACTATGCATGGGCTCAGTGGCGCACTCAGAAAATAATTGAGGGGGGCTGACCCTGGGCCAACCAACGGAAAACTTTTAATAAATTCCTTAGAATAATCGGTATTTTAAGGCAATACTTTAAGTTTATTTAAGCTCTATACATGCAAGTTTTGAGTAGGGACTATAGGAATGAATGATGAAACCCACCAGATAAAATAAGATTTTAGGTTTTATTTTGACAAACTCTTTTTATATCAGCTATCTCACAAAACAAAATTGAGTCTTCTTTGGGTCTTCGTCGGTATGGATAATACATTGTTTGTGTCAACTGGAATTTACCTGAGGATATTAAGATTGGCTAAGCCACTTAGCCTACTCTCAGGCATCGTGTTTCTTAGGTATGTCATGATTCTCCGAAGAGTGGAAAAGGAGCGCTCTGCTGTGCTGGTCGATACAGGTATGGTGATGAAAATCTTAAGTAGGATATGGATGTTTGGAAAGATTGTTTTATCACAAATATTTAGAAAATCAATTGCATTGACGTGGGGTGCTTTGTTTCGTTTGAGAAAAGCTTGCCAAACTTCCATTTCTTACATAAACACGTTTAAGTTGTTGTTTTCCAAATCTTCTTCATAAACTTCAATTAACTTCAAAAACGCCTTTTTCATCTCTTTACTTTCTCCACTATTCTCTGGATAAGTATGAAGCGAGCAAAGAAACCCTTTTAAAATGTTCTTGTGCTTCAAGAGACGTTCTTCGATGTAGGAAATAAAACTTTCTATCCAGGGGATGAATACGTTAATTCTATAAAATTGTTATGTGCTTTCCTGATACATTGCTTCTGTGTGTCTGCCCAACACCAATAGTAGTTTCATTCAATTCGGTCATTTTTTGTGTCTCTTGAAACAAGACTGAAAACTCTTCATCAACTTTTTCTCTTAGTGACTTCATACTCTGAAGTACATAGCCAGAATAGTTCAAAGCAGCCCAGAGATCCGCATCACTTGACTGTAGCTTTTGACACAATATCAAAGTGTAGCCGAGTAGCTTTTAAGCTGATACTAGAGCTACGATATACTTTGACTGAAATATACCTGTCAAAAGGACATCGACCCCTAAAGATGTGTTCTCATCATCCCAAAACTTGATTTCTTCTAGCGATGAAATGATAGAGTTGTACAGCTTCTTCATGACGAGGACAACATCATGCCTTTGAACCCATCTTCTTGGGCATAGCTGTTTGAGTTTTTGTTTCTTAGTTTTTAGGGCTAGGGTTTCAATTTTTCCACGGAGAACATTTTGCCTCTTTGGTGTGTTAAAAAAAGACCACATTTTTTCAGCAGTGCCAAAACAATTTCTGACCTCTGCAGCATTTGTAATGGCTGAGTTAAGGCTGTGTGACGCGCAGTGTACATATATTGCCTTCGGGCAACGTTTCTGCATAGCAGCCTGAGCACCTTTGACCTTTCCGCTTCGACCTTGTCCTCTCAAATCTTTTATTTCAAGATTGCACTCTCAAGCCCTTTCAACAGTGTTTCTCCAAGTACTTCGCCAATCGTTGACTCTAGAGGCATAAACTGCAACAACTTTTCATTAATCTTACAACCATCTTTTGTGTTATGAGAGACATACCTCACAGACAATGAAACCTGTTCTTGAGACGACATGTTTGTAGTCTCATCAGCTAACACACTAAAAAAAGTAGCATCTTTAACATCTTTGACTATGTGACTTTTTATTACTTTGTCACAAGCATCAATGATTTGGTTCTGGATGTTCCAGCATATATAAGGGGCATTTTAACCACATGACTTGAAATGGTCTCTTAATTTTTCATCATCTGCATCTAAGTTGAAGTCTCCATAGTCTCTGAGGCCTCGAAGAGATATTCCCTGTCGTCCACAAAAAATTACCTTTTGTATTTTCTTTCGCCTGATTGGCTTTGCCTGCATCTGAAGATTTGTCTATAGGATTCATCTTCCCTTCTATTACTGTTTTCAAATTGTTGAGAACGATCATGGCATGTTTGTGGTATTGTAATTGAGAATGTGACTCGAATTTTTCAATAGCTTTTTTCCAATTTTGGAATTCTTCTGAGACAAGCTGGCCTGTTTTCTGGGATGATCTCATACCCACTTCAGTTGGAGCAAAGAGTACACAATAAGTGCAGTAAGTCCGGTTTTCTATCTCAGAGTATGACAACCACTTATACTTTTGCAACCAGGAATACAAAAACTTCCTTTCCTGTTTTCCATCAGTCGTCGCTGGAAAACAAGTTTTCCACAACATGTAACTTCTCTGTGACCGATAACCGTTTGTTTTTGTTCAAAGAAATATCCATTTTACTGCTGCAGTCTATGTTGACATTGTCTAGTGTATGGCTGGAGCTTGAGGCTGAGGTACCAGGTTCATTAAGAGCAGGACTAGTTAATTTCTTCCGATCAGGCTCTCCAATCTAAAAAAATTATTAACCGCCGTTAATGTGAGGCGAGCTAAGAAGTTCGTGTCAAGTAAATATTAATATAATATATACACTTACCTTTGCGCCGCTGGTAACACTTTCATTTTAGCCAAAATAGTCCGTTGAAAGCGTGCGAGCTGAGGACCAACGAGGTCTTACCTTTCAACGTGTGATTCCTAACACGGAATCGAAATCGGAATGGTTCTTCAACATACTGCACTTGACTTTTCAAATTCGCAATTTTTTCAGCCGACAACTGACCAGTTTTTTTTTCAATACTTCCAATATCAACATTATCTGGAGGGGGTGTATGTGAGTTTCGAATAAAGTTCACTTCTTTAAAAGGAGTGTTGGGATTATAGTTCTCTTTATACCTACAAGTATGATCCATATTTGCAGACACGTATCCTTTTTTTCCGTCTCTAAATGGAACGGTTTCATTTAGAGTGTTTTTTCTACGATTAATTAAATTCAACTCAGTGGCTAAATCATCAAATTTCCTGAAGTGTTGAAGCATATCTCTAATGTGACTCTTTTTACTTGATTGGCTCATTATAGTTCGATAATCGTCAGGTAAGTATATTTTATGTTTTCATGGCGACGTAAAACTTTTTCAATGCGCCCAAAATCGCGATCTGAATATCAGGTACTGGTATAAACATATTATTAAAAAGTTTTTATTTTGACCTGCACATGAGCCAGTCCACAATATTACGTGGGGTATGGATTTGTTTGGAAAATTATATTCTAACATTGTTAATAATGCGCTGCATACTTCAACGCTACCGCGATGCGCCATATCCTCAGTCCATGTAAAGAAATTTGCTTTATCTATATGTTCAGTAATAGAATGGATACCCAAGTTATACATTCACATTTGCCGTAAATAATATGCGCTTCCCCAGGTGACGGATAGGGGAAAGGCCAGGGGACTGGGGGCCCTGTCCGGGAAGTCAACATGTGGCCTTACGGACGGGATTACCGAACTCCTTGTCGGTGGCAGAAATGAGTAGGGTGAGGGGAACTAAAACTCCCCAAAAGCCTTTGCGAAACATGCCACCGTGGACAAGCTTACCCAAACTAAGGTGTGAGGAATCGTGCCGATAGCTGAATGGTCGCAGGGTGATATGCGGTTACATACGATTCCCTTGGGGAACCGGGCGAAACCTCATTGTAATCAGCCTTTCTCTGGTAATGCCGGGCTCTGCCAGAGGTTACCAACTCTCTCCTTGCTACTCGTAGGAACACACATATATAAAACAAACAAAACAGACACAACAGACACAACAGACATTTCTGTCCGAGGCTGGACAGAAATGTCCACCTCAATCTTCCGCTCGGAATTAGGCTGGACAGAAATGTCCACCCCAATCTACCGCTCGGAATGATGCTGGATATAGCAGATCACCTCTTGATGTAATACAAAGGCGGCGCATTTGCGGCGCCGAGGCCAAAAGTAGAAAGAGAGCGAAAGAGACAGGAGTGACAGCAACTATAAGTGCACCCTCTTCCTACTCCGCCCCACCTCCAACAGCAAGGGCCCTTCTTGCGGCGGGCGCCAAGATATCCGCCTTGAATAAAGGCAAGGAATCGGCTGCCCCTGCAGGAAAGCGCCCTCACTTGTGCATCTCCACTAGGGGAACCCCAGGAAGGTTGAAGAAGCCGCGCAACGACTGAAATGTCGCTGCACCTTCCAAAACCTTCGCGAAGACCGCCGTGAGATACCTCAAATTTGCCAAAGAGAGTGTGTGTTCGGCGAGTCTTGGCCTACACCTGCCGATATGAAGGAGATGTTTCCTGACCTGACTTGTCCACCTTCTTGGAAAGGACAGGATAGATCAGGGGTCTCCAAACTTTGAAGCCTTCGGGCCATAATGATTTTTTCAGTTTCTTCTAAGGGCCAATTAACTTAACTATATTTCTAGACTAGGATAGTCGCAAAGTGCGTGACCTAAGCAAACTTGCACTTGCGCTTTTTTTGCATTTCAATTATTATTGTGTATTGTGACACTTAAAGATATCTTGTGGCGAGTAGTGGAATTTGGAATTACCGCGTTGGTTCGAGAAAGTTCTGGTCCTAGCTAGTGTATTCTGTTCACCTCGAGATGGCAGTAATAATAGCATATAAAAAGGCTAGCGGCGCAACTGCGAGTTAGTCTGCGTAGGAAAGGCGAAGGAAGCGAAACTGTCTATTGTGAAATAAAGTAACACCCGTCAATAAAAGTATTTTGATTTGACTTATTGTTTTTATGTGTGATTTGTTAG
>NW_019291868.1:23663-64942 GCF_000500325.1 Leptinotarsa decemlineata | reverse complement strand
ATGGTGGTCATTATTTCAGAACGAAACTCAAATCTTATTTTATACAGAGTGTCTGAAAAATACGTCTCAATTTGTATCTTTGAAAAACAACCATAACTAATTTTTTTCAAATGGAACAACCTGTATATTATTCAATTTTCGAATTTAGCCAACCAATGTGAACAACTTTGATCAACTATGTCCTATACCTATCTCTGACCGTTTATGAGATATGAACTATTTCTAAAAAAAATTTGCTCCTATGCAAGCATAAAATTTCCAATAAAATTAAAAATCAAGTTAATAATACACAAGAGACACTTTTGAATATTATTAAATCAGTCTGAAAAATTCAATACATATAGTGAATCTTTTTCTATTTCCAATAATCTACTCGTATATCAAAAGAGTTTTAATTTAAACAATAATTTTCAATTTTGCAACTGAATTTTGGCAAGAATCATGATCTAAGTCTGATTTAAAAAACAAAATAATGGATTTGAATATAACGTGTTTAAATAGTTCGACTGTCATATTGAGTAGTGAAGATGGATAATAATAATTATTCCAACTCTTAAATTCCTAAAATCTTAAATCCTCTATTTCACGTGAGGGAATATTCAATCATCGAAATAATCGCTTCTGGGCTTCAGAAAATCCCCATTTCATTATACAAAGGGGATTTCAACAAAAATTCAGTTTTAATTTTTTTGTATGCTCACTGATGATAAAGTTTCTATTTGCATTTATGAAGAAAAGTTGAACTCCGAAAAATATTTAGATATTCTGAGATCGACTATGAGTTATTTTCTAGACAATTTGCCCCTGAACTTGTATCGGAATTGTTGGTATCACCGGATCTGACTCCCCTAGATTTTTACCTCTGTGGAAAAATCTAAGAAACACCTATCAATACGAAACAGGAACTGAAAGATCGGGTAGATGTGCCTTTGAGGAAATCGGCCCGTCGGAAATCCGCAGAGCCACGACTGATCACATAATAACATCATCAATCCATCCATGTTTACAAGCGAATGGTCAGCATTTCAAGCACCTGAGCTAGTGAATTTTTGTCAAGTCAGTATCAAATGTCAAAAAATTGCGAAGCTAGTTTCACAATATTATCTCTTGTTTTTTAGTGTAGAATTAATTTTCTTATCAATTTCATTTTGAAATGTGTTCGTTCTTCAGTCAAAATAGTAATTTTTGTCATTCACTCACTCTGAAATTTCATTCATGTATTCCATTAAACCTTTCTGAACTAATTTAAAGTTATCATTCATTATTCAATGTGTTCAATAAATACATTTTTCGCCGACTTTTGTAATTGAAATGTTATATTTGTATAGAAGCAAAAAAATTATAGAAGAATTCATATCTCATAAAAGGTCAGAGATAGGTATAGGACATAGTTGACCAAAGTTGTTCACATTGGTTGGCTGAATTCGAAAATTGAATAATATACAGGGTTTTCCATTTGAAAAAAATTGTTATGGTCGTAGATACAAAAGATACAAATTGAATTTGTATAACACTCTGTATAAGATAAGATTTGAATTTCGTTCTGAAATAATGACCACTAAACCTTATCTTGATGTTGCCAAAATTTGAGTTCGATGTATCAGTTAATTCATGCGATATTGAATATTAAAAATACCAAAAAATACAAAATAATTATTATTTTAAAAACGGTGAGAGATAGGTATAGAACATGGTTCACAGAAGAAACTTGGATTTAGATGCATCATTCAAAAATGATATAATATACAGGCTGATTCACGGTGGATGGCACATTAGACGTTTCTGGTGAACCAGACAACGGATCACTTTGAAAATTTAATGGAGGGCATATTCGGACATTCTCTAGCCAACTAAAATATTTTCGACTAAAAAATAGCAAAAGTACAAAAATTGTGTCAATTTTATTTTCGGATTTTTCAAAGTGGGCTGCAAATAATCTGAAACCATCTCTGAAAACGCGTTATGCGCATGCGTTCCTACTGCTTAATTTTCTCCTTGTAGGAACACTATCACAGAACGCTATTTCCGTTCTCCTCTATGTTTAAGTTCTGTGAAACCGCCTGATTCCATAAGAAGTGAAAACAAATATTTTCTCAGCACTAAAAAGCAGCAATGAAAGTACCACTAACATAATTGTTTTTTTTTGTCTGAAATGATACTAAAATTTTCCAATTATGAAAGTAATAAAATGCACAAAACCTTTCTTGATTTTTCTTTCAGGCAATGGAGTAAAAAATATCCAATCTGTATTACATTGTCCAAAGATCAAATGAATTTTGAACCTGATATGTCTTCTGCCCTGAACTCGGATATACAGAACCATCTAGAAAAAGATAAAATTAATTTGGATAAGGACAAAAATCTATCTTCCTCGCCAAGAGAAAAGAAAGGATTCAGAAAATATCGAAAGAGAGATTATTCGTCTTTGGTATACATTTTTCGCCTATTTAATAATCATTTCTACTCTGAAAATTATATGTTATCTTGTGAATTTTCTAATTAAGACACTTGAATTAGTCTCATTACACATCACCTATTTTAGGCACAGAGATTCAGTAAGTTGGCCGAAGATGAAGAAATTGATTTGGATTCTGATTCCAGAGCTAGTACTCCTTCTGCTGAGATGTCAGTGAGTATTTTTTGAATATTCACAATTTGCTGTAAAACTATTTTATTCAGAATATTAACATAATTTGTTGTTAGGATGTGGCAGAAACTCCTGTACTGGAAGATGAAGATATTTTAGATTCAACATCTGCCAGAGTATCTTATGAGAAAGAGAATACAACATCTGACTTAGCAGAATGTTCTTTACAAGAGGCAAGTTATACTTGAAAAATATTCAGGAAATAAATCTTGCAAACTGAATGAGGTTATGTTTAGTTATAGAAGAGTTAGTTGCATAAAAGAATCAATTAAAAAAACAATTACTATCCCAAAGCTGTGTTGGTCAAACCGGATAGTGGATAGTGTTAACACTAGAAAGGATGTCGATGGCCTCGATACAGCATATTTTAATTTAGTAATTAACTTGAATAATTCCCTTTTTTCCATTCTCATTTTTTCTGTCATTGTTAAAGACAGACACCACCTTATCAGTATCATAGATAAAGCCAATCGTTTGTTTCATGTCTTTGTGTAGTGTTGTTATATTTTCAACACAAAGAAACTCCTTTTAGGTGAGAAATCCATTTAAGAATTAATGATTCCTCATTACATCGAAATTATAACAGTTATAACTTTTGTGGGAGGTATGTTAATGAAAATTAATTTTCACAGAGCCCTGAAAAAGGTGATTAAATTCGAAACGTTAGCAAGAAAACAATTGTTTAAAAAAAATGATCCTGTTACTCAACAAATCCTTCTATAAAAAACTGATTGGATCAGTAAATCAGATAATTTATCATGTTTATTTCATAAACTACAATTCACGATTTGATCTCCACAAACTTTATTCGAAAAATATATCACGAAATCTTTCGCTAACACAAAAGCTTCTTCAACAGCTCTTCTTTCAAATAAAGTTTGTGGAGATCAAATCGTAAGGTGTAGTTTATGAATTACAATTCACGATTTGATCTCCACAAACTTTATTCGAAAAATATATCACGAAATGTTTCGCTAACACAAAAGCTTCTTCAACAGCTCTTCTTTCAAATAAAGTTTGTGGAGATCAAATCGTAAGGTGTAGTTTATGAATTTACTATGGATCTTCATCAAGTAACGGCCGAATCAATCAGAAAATTATCATGCTTACTCATTTCCAAAAACAAGATTGTTCCTCGATTTTTCAAATACATTTTTGGTCTTGTCAATGATAATTGTAATATAATGGCATTCATTTGTCTCACTCATTATAAATCATACACTTTTTGATAGAATATTCCAACGGGAATACAAATATACATATTTGGACGCACTGATCGAGAGAAAGAAGACTGGTTTAGAAGATTGGCCAAAGCTACTCATATCGGATTAGATGCTGCATCGTCACACTCGAGCAATTCTGATATCAAGGAAACTGGTTGTGATACTTGCGAGGAGATCGTCCAGAACCAGACTGAAGTAGAGTATCTGAGGTACATGAATATGTTCAAGGTAGGAATTATAATGTATTAATTGAATTGAATCTCTTCTCATTTTACAAAGAAAATTTATCAAATTCATCTCAAAAGAAATACTTGCTGAAAGGTTGAGCTGTTTTTAAAACTATATTTGAAACTATAAGTAATAAAAAGTTTTTTCTGAGAAACATACATTGCTTTTATTAGAGAAAAAGTATAACATAAAACGATACTTATGATGCACTGTTTGGAACCGTTGCTTCCTCTTTGAAGATGATCACTTGGTGATCGAAACACGTGTCGAGGTGTTAAAAATAACGATTTGGTGTTGGGAAAAAACTCCAGTAATATTTATAAAACGATAGTTACGAAGTTAAAAAACTATAGTTGAATGAACTGTGTTACTTTTTTAAAGTTTGATTTGATCCAATTCTTAATTTGATAAATGTCTTGGAAAATTCAGTTGATTGTTTTGCAGTTGGAAACCACTGTATAAAATCTTTCTGAATTATTTGTTACCTATTGTAACAACAATGTTTCTAAGTTGAATTTCTGATATAATTTTGCTTATATTTTCCCAATAAAAATAATATAAAAATGCCTTTATTGAAAACTTTTTTGGCAAGAGCAATTAATATGATGCCATTCAACATTTTGCAAGCCGTTTCCTCCAACTTTTTTTTTGGTCTGTTTTAAAATATTTTGATTATCTACATAATTTGTTGTTCGAATGTGAAAAGTGCATGGAATTGCAAATTGAACTTTAATTTCTTCTTGAAACAAAATTGAAAATGCCGACTTTTCAGGCCTACCGAAAAACGTACCCTTTGGGGTATCTTGTAGACTTCCCTCGATTCCAATTTTTCACTGTTGTAAAAATATAACTATCCGGTATTATTGTTGTTGAACAGGAAGTATATAATTCAAGTAATTTTTCTAGTGTCCGACCGAAACTGGTTTTTACGACCGAAACCGAATTTCGGCAACGGTCTCAATTCCCTTACAAGGATTATGTTTTGAGGGAAAAATAAAGAAAACGTTATTATAATCAGTCAGTCTTTATTTTTTATCTTTAAATCACAACGTTATGCATTCTTCGACATTGTTACTCATTGATAATCAACATAACAAACCCTTATTTAAGAAAAAATATTATTTGCACCCTAAAAATACTTATACGAAACCGAAACCAGTTTTTTTTGCCGAAACTCGACCGAAACCGAACTTTCGATCGGACACTAAATTTTTCTATCATTATTGATGATTCACTATGACCGAAGTCCATTATTTGTGGTTTTTCGAGATATTCATAAGATAACCACGAGTGGCACTAGTGATTCAAGGTCAAATCTAGTTCAAATTGTAATCTATTTTTTAATTTGAATATTCCATAATTTGAAGAAAATTCACTTTACTGCTCAACATTCCGGAGGACTGCATCAGTTAATTGAAAGTATAAAAAACACGTTTTCCCTATTCACCACATGTACACCATATGTTATTGCAATATATTCTGCCAATTTTGATTTTCCTATATCTGTTGTTTTTAATTCTACTCGAAGACTTCTGAATTTAAGTAGAAATCTTATCCTTATCAGTGTCATTCAAAAACAAGTTGGTGGAGCCTATTTAGGAAATACTGTTGTGAGAAGATTTACACACATCCAACATGCTTTTTTGTATTAATATGTATTATTCATATTTTCTCTGATTTCGAGAAAAAAAAATTAATAAAAAACCAATGGTTACCTATTATTCCATTTTCAGTTGTCATATTTAGAGACAGTTATGAAACCCTTTCAAGTGACCCTTGAAAATATAAAATCTGAAATTATTTTTGAGAAAAATCAGAGAAATGTAGAAAAGGGTTATAATCACCATGGTTTCTATGAAAAAAGTACATGTACGGTCAATAAATCACTTTCAATTTGTATGTGCATAAGACACTATGATCTCTTTGCTTTCATTATTTCAGTTAGACTCTTCAACCCATGGCTTCGATGCGTTGTAATAATTATTCTAAAAAATGTCCTCAACATCCACGGGACAAATTATAATTAGCTATTCAAATTATTTGCCACAAAGTAAACCTAATAAACAGAGAATAATATCTTTCTGGAATCATCAGACCAAGATTTTTTTTCACACAAACACCAATCCAACACACCAGAATTGCAACATTCTTCACAAAGACCTTTACCATTGCGTTGGATATCAGGAGATAAACTATATTAATTCCTCAACTTTTTGCCTTTAGATCTAACAGGGTGAAATGCCACTCTTACTTTCAGAAAGACATTAAGTATTTCTCGAGTATAAATTATTAGAAAATTCCCACTAATTTCAACAGAGTGGTTCAGTTTACACAGTTCTCAACATTTTAGATGATGTTCATTTACTCTGTTCTACATGTCATGTTCAGCAACACTGGACTTTTTTAGTTTTCAAAATCAAATATGCTCCACATGTTCATTGAAAAGATCTTTTATAGCCTGTGTAGTTTGACCAACATATTTTTCATTTGTCTCTTCAGATCACATCAGGGATACCTAACACTTTTTCAAGTTACCAAGCAGTTGTGAAAACTACTTTCATATTGTTTATTAAGGTCCGATACCAAACAGCCCATTTCTTACATTTTAACTAACTGTGTTGAAATTATTGAAAACTTTTCCAAAAAATTATACCCCAATTTGTACTTCAGTAAGATCCCTGTCGTGTTGTTCTGTGAGACGAACTGCAACTGGGGATCTTGTGAAATTAGAAAACCTTTCAAAATAGTGGTGTAAGAATCTGTTTGGGTTTTTTCTAATTTTGTTGAAATTGAATAGTGCACTAGAAGTCAAAAACTGAACACTGTATGTTTTATTTAGACTTCCAGAAAAGAATCTGCTGCTACAGATAATAAAGATACACAAGATTCCTACCAAGAAAAGGCAGAGGAGGCCAAAGAACAGTTGTGGCTGAACGCTTTGATCGGCAGGGTACTTTTTGACTGTTTTCGAGATCCAAACTTCATTACAAAGGTCAAAGATAGGATACAGCGAAAGTTATCAGCAATAAAACTACCATATTTTATTGAAGAGATACTCATTCCAGAACTTTCTCTAGGAAAAACTTCACCACTCATCAAAAAAATTGGGGAGCCTCTCATGGATGATAGGGGAATGTGGATTGATTTGAATGTAACCTATGAGGGAATGATTGTCCTAACTTTGCAAACGAAAATTAATTTGATGAGGCTCAAGAATCCTCAAGCATATGGTAAGTAATTTCAGGTGTTAACTTCAGTTTATTGTAGACTTTTCAATTTTCAGAAAAATCTGTTTCGGAAGAGAGGTCAGCTATATACCATTCCGACATTGATGATTCCGCTGAAAGTAGTTCAGACGAAGAAGGTTCCCAAGAAGTTCCTAATATTCCGGCCGATACTGCCAGTGGGTCAGGCCATTCCGGTAAAAAATTAATTAAGATGGTAGATCGAATCACAGAGTCAAAATTTTTCCAAGCTGCTACTGAAAATCGATATATTAAGAAAGCTATGGAAGGTGAGAGTATTGATAATTTTGCTGTAACCTGGGTTTTATAAATGTTTTATTTTCAGGTGTATCAAATACCGACCTGAGACTTACTGTGGAGGTTAAAGCTATTGTAGGTACGTTGGTATTGAACATTCCTCCTCCACCATCTGATAGGATATGGGTCGGATTTCGTCCAGTACCAGAAATATCTTTATCGGCAAGGCCTATTGTGGGAGAAAGGAACATTAGCTATATTATGGTTACTAGCTGGATAGAGAAAAAGTTGGTACAGGAATTCCAGGTACATGCTTACTGAAAGTTTTTTTAATCCCTGTGACTAATAATTCCTAAGAGTAATTCCTACCTGTAATGGTACCGAAAGTATATATGTATATTTTCAACTCAATCCAGTTGACTCTCATGACTTGAACAAACAGTTCCTCAAATGCGCACGTTTCGCTTACCAAGTTATCATTATCAGATAGACTGACGGTGTTAATTTGGTTAGCGAAACGCGTGTCAAGAGACAGTATTTTTGTTCTGATGAGGAACAAGTGTTCTCAGTAGTGTCAGTTGTATTACATAGGTCGTGCGATACTAGTGCTTACTTACATTTCTTATCTATTTCTTGAAATATAGAGACCATAACTGTACAACTTGTATCAGTTGACTTGAAAAAGGCATATAAAAGCCTATTTGCATCAAGATATGTATCACATTAACTGTTCAAAATTTTTTAAATTATTTCACATACAATTGGTAACACTGATAAATAACTAGATCTAGATTGTTTTCAGATTTGAAAATGTCCGCAGCTTTTGCTATTTTGAGTGCCTTAGGCTTTTGATCACAGAGAAAAGATTGATTAATCAGTTTGCACAATACATTTTCATTTCATCCCTGCAGAATTTCGCTGTTTACACACTTATATTATCATAGTCAAATAGAGATCATTCATGATTTGTTCTACCTCTCTTGGGAATAAGTAAATGAGAATTTAGTTCAGCATGTTGATTGTTTCGCGAGGTTGGGATGATGCGGATATTTTTTGAAACACTTTTTTTTAAATTCCACAATCTGAATAGAGAACAGAGATTCAGTAGAGAATTGGCTGAAGAGCAATAAAGAGCAAATTGTAAAGTTCAGCCTGAAAAGTACTGCGTAGTATAAATCACTACCTACAAATTGAATAGTAAATGGAAAAAACTTTACTTTCTCTATATGCTAATGTTCCCAAAATACTGTTACCTAGGAAATGTAGAAGATTTTCTGTTAGAAATAAATTTTAAGGATGTTTCTTAGAAAATTTACCTTTCATCAACTCCATAAACATCGTGAAATATCTGATATATCATTTATGTATATGACTGCTTTCCCTTCCATTGAAAATTCCTTCATACATAGATACTGATTGATATATGGGAAAGTGAAACAAATGTTCATTGTCGGATATTTTCAGAGAAAATGAAATCCTAAAATATGTATGGCTGTTACTGTTGGACTGATTTTTTATTTTTTTCAGAAAGTGATGGTAATTCCAAATATGGAAGATTTGCTGATACCTGTGATGAATTCTAAGTTACCAGAGTGATTTTTATATTCCAATTGATTTATCCTTAATTTTAAATAATTATTAATTGCTGGTGATGATAGTTGGAGCATACAACAGGTCTAGTCAAAGTGATAGTTTTTTATTTATGAGCCAAAGTGTAGGTTTAGTAGGGAGAAAATAGATTGTTTTTTATCGTTCTTGTTAATGGCTTAGATTTTTATAATTTATTCATCTGAAATCACAAGTTCAAACAAATTATTTTTGTATGAAATATATTTCTAATCATGAAACTAAGACTATGTGTAATTTTATAATAAATGTTGTCCACTTCTAATTGAAGAACATTTTCAGAAATTTCTTAAAATGACCAAGTTTTTCAGATTATAAATATTTTACCCATTTAATAGTTAATTATGTTCACCTCAGGAATTTGTATCACTGAATTTGTTTGTACACATTAAACTTTTGTGTGAAACGCCAGAGCTAAGTTGTATTGTTTGAAATATACAAATTCATTTATTTAAATGAATAAATTTTACTACAATCTTATTTATTGAAAATCCTTATCAAAATGAAAAGTAAAATTTGGGTGAGTATATCTTGTGCCTCATTTCAAAATGTTCACTCCGTTATGTTGATGTTATGTCCTGTCTGCAGTACGTGTTGGAAGAGAGAAGACTTGGTGACTTTTCCCTTCACTGCTAGTTTGTGTTCATCTTTGCGTATGTTGATTCGTCTGTTGGTCTGGCCGATGTAAGTCCTGTCACAATCATGGCATGGTACTTTATACACTCCTTGTGACTCCAGTGGTATCTGATCCTTGGGATTACGAAGCATGGTCCTTATTGGTCTGATTACGAAGCATGGACCTTATTGGTCCATGCTCCTTGTTACTCCAGTGGTATCTGATCCTTGGGATTACGAAGCATGGTCCTTATTGGTCTGATTACGAAGCATGGACCTTATTGGTCCATGCTTCGTAATCCCAAGGATCAGATACCACTGGAGTCACAAGGGGTGTATGAAGTACCATGCCATGATTGTGACAGGACTTACATCGGCCAGACCAACAGACGAATCAACATTGAAAAACCAGAAAAGTACTTGATAAAAATAGCTGCGTAAACGCAAGCAAACATAAGTGGAACCACCTATTGGTGTGACACCCAAATCAACTTGCCAAGTTTTTATGTCAGTGTTGGTGGTTTGACCAATCAACCGACAACTGCGGTAGCAGAAATTTGGGAAGCTAACCTTCCCAAATCGAGGTGTTAAAATAGTGGTTTGATGATCATCTTCAAGAGAAAGGTTAATCTCTCTTGAAGATTGAACTTCCTCTTTCAAGAGATTATTTTTATAAATGGCTGAGATAAGGTAGTGTCATCTGCAAGTAGGATAATGAAACCTTTCCTTATATACTTCGGTTGGTCATTGGACCCCTGTGGTACCCCGAAGAAAATATCTTAAATATCAGATACTGTATTATTCACAGTAACTATCAGTTTCCTATCTTCCATAAAATATTTGATCCATTCAAGAGGGAAGCATTTAATGCCAATATTATATAATGTATTAACCATTATGTCACTATTTATTGAATCAATCGTCTTAGCCAAGTCAAATAATATTGAAACTACATACTTCCCCTTATCAATTTCATTGTAAATAAACTCGAATTTTCTAGCAATAGCAGTCTCAACCAATCTTGCTTTTCTGAAACCATGTTGATGATCGGTTACACAATAATTCAATTTGCCACTATTTTTTCAATAAGTTTAGATGGAATACTCAATAATGATACATGCCGATAGTTATCTATATCTTCATGTGGACCCTTTCATGGGTCTCTTCAATTTTGGGAACAGTAAACAGTCGTAGGGGCCAAATCTGGTGAATAAGGTGACTGAAGCATGATTACGGTGTTGTTTTTGCTCGAAAACAAATCGCTAATCGAATGTACGTAGCCCGCAAAATTTGAACATTCACCTTAGTTTTCGAACAGCCCCTGTATACTGAAGGACCTTTTGTTGAAGTTGGCAAAGTGAGTTTACTGATTTCTTTGTTAAGGGTATGAAAGCTAATAAACCAATATTTTTGAGAATGTAATTCAGTTTCTAATATGAAACAAATCCAAATAAGTAACAGCACAATTATTCTGCTGGTGCTGGTGCTATTGTCAACATGATTCCATCCAAGCATTTTGTATTTTTTTGATTTGTGAATAACCAACAGGATTCACAATACGCCTTCTGAAGTATACCGGAATAGGATAGCCATTTACGTTCAAGTTTCACACCACACTTGGAAACAATATACTAATGTTTGTCTAGTAAAGATCTATATTACTTGTCTTTTAAGAAAGGACCTTTAGGTTTACAATGTCCATTTTCGTACAGCCCTCCCTACTAAAAGAATATCTAGGATTCCCCTAATACCATGCCTAGCAAAATGCCAGCGACATGACAAAAGTACTTTCTCGGTTAGGTGACGCTCGGGAATTCCCGAAGCTCGCCGTGCCATTCCCAAGTATCGCGACAAAAAATTAAGCAACCGATTGATGCATTCTAAAATTGATAATGCATCTCGTCGAAACTGCAAAAAACATTCTATAGTACTTTAATAGAGAAATCTGAAAATAAAAATAAAACCTCTTGGGAAATCATCAACAAGCTAAGAAATAAAACAAGTAACTCTTCTAACTTGAAAATCCTACATGATAATAGTGAATTGACCAACCCCAAGATAATAGCTGACACATTCAACAATTTTTTTACTGAAGCACCTAGGAACGTAGCAAAGTCCATCAAAAAAATTGGTGAATTTGATTTTTCGGGGAAAAGCAACACAAACTCTATTGCTTTGATGCCATTTACTGAAGATGAAATGTTACANCAGCCTACACACTTCAAATTTCGAAACTCCATAAAACGCTTTCTACAAAAAAATTTATTTTATACCATTGATGAATTTTTTAATGTGAACTTTAAGCAAATAATTTATATTGCTGTTGTTTTTTGTAGTTACGTACAGTCTTTACTATATTTATATACATGTACTAAGACATTATATCCTGATATGTTCTATACCCTAATGGGTCCTTTGAATGAATAAGCTGATTTGATTTGATTTATATTTTTTACTAAGCTCGCAGCCATTCAGGCCACAGGGGATGATTAAAAACCATTTATTATTGTGATAGAGAAAACCTGAATAAACAAAGGCTTACATGAATCTCAAATCCACACCCTACACTACTTCCGAATTTGTTTACAAAAAATCCCCAAACTCTTTGGTTGACTGTTTCAGTGGCAGGCAACAATGTGAAAGGTTTGTTGATTAAAATGAAAATATAAAAAAACACATGAGTTATAATTTCTTCCAAGCTTCACATTACATTACCTACTGAATACATTCCAACAAGCTAATTCAGGATAAAATTAATGGATGTTGCATTCTGTGAGCTTTCAAGCACTCTATAGAACAAAACAAGTTTCCCATGTATTCAAACGGTATTTTTCCAGCTATATCTTCTGCACACAAAAAGCATCGCTTTGTAACAGTTCCTGACTGACTCAAGATTCTTCTTTCAGCTGCCAATGCTCTCTGAAATTATTGATTGATTATTAATCAGATTATTTCTTAAACCCAATTTTATTCCCTTACTTTTTCTCTATCACTCAGTTTCAGAAACCTGTCCTTTTCTTCCTCTTCCTTTTTCTTGATTTCACTCTCCTTTTTTTTCACTTTCTCTTTTTCCTTTTTTGATTTCCTTTGTGCCTTTTTCTTCTCTGTGATTTCCTCGTTGGTCAATGAGTTAGTGGGAATGTTAGCCTAAAACAATTTTGAATTGACAGAGATTCGGAGCTTTACAAATTGTAATGTTTACCTTATTATAATTGAATTTGTCAGGATTCATCTTGGCAAATTCCTTTAGAAAATTTCTAATATCCTTGCTCTGAGTACAAGTGTAGGCGGTTTGTTGATTTTTGTTTTTCAAACAAGGATTTGCATTATTTTCCAATAAATATCCAACAATATCAACATGCTCGTTTAGAGCCGCCACATGTAGCAAAGTATTGGAATTTTCATCAATTACTTTGTTCACAAAAGCGTCCTTTTCGGTTCCACTCTCTTCAGAAATTGTACAATTTGATTGTTCTTCTATTAGATGTTTCAATTTGGTTAAATCACCTCTAAATAGTATATCACACAACTCCTTTTTCCTAGCTTCTTCTTGTTCTCTGAGTTTTTTAGTTTTACTTTTTCTTGGCTTCTTCTTGGGCCTTTTTCTTTGTTCAGGTGTTAAGCTATCATCAAATTCCTGCAAGTTAGCGAAAGATATTTCCGTTTCCTTTGAACTCAATTCTATGGTGTTAAAATTCTCATTTATTGCATCGATTTCATTCAATTCTGGTTCTGAGTTGCTATCACTTGACAGGGGTGTAGGAAGTGGTCTTTCTACGGTTTCTCGTGATTTTGCCCTGTTCACACATGATGAACGCACTTTGTTTCTTTTTGAATCTTCTTCAGGAGATTTCTGTTTGGAAAATGTAAAGTTAATAACTTTATAAATCTCAATATATTCAGAATTATACTATAAATTCATGGATTTCTTATATTTTACATATATCTTTACCATAAAGTGCGGCAGTTGAAAGCAAATTATAAACTCTTTTAACTTCGGTGAATGTAGCTCTTCTAGTGGAAAATGGTATTGTTCTAAGTTTTTTGTTATTTCTGTCCAATAATGGAGATGTTCCTCCAAATAAAACTGTTCTGTTGTATGGTCCAGAGGCACGGTATATGACCAGAGAGCTTTCCTCTATCTCTGATTTCCAGGTTTCCACAATCGATTTCACATGCTGAAAAAATAACTTAAATTTATTGAAAGATTCAAAAATTTTCAATTACATAAGAAGAAGAAGAGTTTATTTTGGGAATTACAAGAAAGTTTTTCATCTAAGTAAATAAAATCGAAAAGGAATTCTCAAAATGCAGATATAGCAATGAGAATAATTTGATGCACCATAGTAACTGATTTCAGTGAGAAATGTTCCTTCTCAAAATTTACAAATGATTCAAAAAAATGAATGCTACTAAAACTACTTGGTTGTAGTTATGTTCCCAAGTGATTTCTCATAAGAAATCAACAGAAACACCAGTAATTATGAGCATACAGAAGAATGCATCAACCTCCATAGTTTGACCATAAATTAAAAACGAAAGGGAACCCAAGTTTAGGTTTTATGTTCACTATAAAATGACGAATTATTATAATATATTCCACTTGTGTGAAAACAATCGGTATAGAATGGACTGTTCTTAATGTGTTGTATGCAGATATATGAGTTGGATACAAAATATAACATATAATGCACAGACATTTATACACTATACTAAACCAGCACTGGTCAAGTAAAAAGCTAGACACTAATTAATTGAAATCATACATATGGCAGTGAGGAGAGTTAAACACATATTACAAACTGATAACACTAAAACGCTAATAAAATATATTCATAGCTGCTCAAGGTTGAGACATTTTGTGAAGTCATTATAATAACTACAGTAACTAATAACTATAATAAGTATTAGGTTCAATAGAAAGAATCATCATTTCACTAGGTCCAATGAGCATCTTTACATAGTCACAACACTCTGTCGAAGTGAATAAGATATATACGTTGCTGAGTTGTGAATGAATGATTTATTGGTAGGAAGATCCTAATACACAAACATAATATACATAATATTTCATGTTATACACACATAGTAAGGATATAATACTAATACTATTCTATTGTGATACCTTTCATATAATCAGTCAAATCTTTTTTGAATTGAAACAGGTTTTTATTATTCTTCACATTTTGGGGAAGTTTGTTATATTCAATGAGGCCTTTATATAATAAAATTTTTGTATGTTATTAAGAAGTGTAGAAATGTGAGAAATGAATGTTTCGAATTTAATTTCAAAATATTTGTTTTCTCTATCATAAATATAAGGTTGCGTACTATACAAAAAAATCAATATGTATATTAGGAATGTCTTCTTCAAAAATTGATTGTTCATATACCATATTCAGGAGACAAGTAACTCTTCCAAATAATAGAATGCTCTATTACTGTAAGCCTTGACCTATAAGCATTTTATCTTTGGATGTTGTCATATTTGCAGGGTAAAATATTGCAAATGAGACTGGTCGGGTTTTCCTCAGCTAAATTTGATGTGGTTTCAGGGGTACCCCAAGGGTACCACTTGGGTCTTAAACTGATTTAACTGCTTGCAAATGATAGGTCAATGTTATAATTATTAGTGCTTCTTGTTTGCAGATGAATTAAAGCATATTAGAGCTATAAACTCCAGTGTGGATTGAGACATTCGTCACGGGAATTTTAACTCTATGGAAGAAATCTTGTACCTGAGAAGTAACCTTATGTTAAATGCAGCAAAGAGATCTTAAGCAATATTTTCTCGCAATGAAATTATGAAGTTTATGTATGATATTGAAGGGAGTGCATTTTAGAGAAACTTTCCTTAAGTTATTAGTTCAATTAAACAGTTTTTGTGTTTGTTCAACCTCATCTTTATAATCATTTTTAAATGATTCCAATTTCTTATGATAGCTTTTACTTACTTGTACTAAAGACTGTTCATTATATCTCCTGAGCGAAGCTCCAGCACTTTTGGGTTGTGCCCCACCTGATTTTCCATCTCTGGCAGATTGAGATCCTCCTTGTCCAGCTCTTACAGTGTAGCAGTGGAATGTTTTGTGCAAAATTGGTTCGCCATTTCGAAATACTGCGCCAGCAAAATGACCACCACCTAACATCAGTATAGTCCACTGTTTGTTAGTCACACAACATTCCTTTAAACGAGTTATTAGGATTTCATCAGATACTTCCTCCTAAAAATGACTAATAATCAGTACCACTCATTGCCAATAATAAACATTTTTTATAAAACAAGTCCTATAATAGGAGGGCCAGCATTTAGGGTTTTTTTTAATGTTATGAAATTTAGGATTTTTTTTAGTTCCGGAGAAATTTAAAAAGAACCATAATTCGCCAGTTTCGTTTTTATTTTCATGACATTATTTGAGAAGATATTGACGATATTCAAGATGGTGTTTACAGATTTTTAATCGGCGGGAAACCATCAGTAATTTTAGTTTGTTATGTGGACCAAAAAGGAATATTTTGGTTCATTGTTTTCGTGGTTGAAAAATTCAATTTGTCAACGCAATCTCAATATTGATGTAGAAAAATCAAATCAGTATAGTCAGCCACATACTATCTATTAAACTTTGTTCATGCATTTTTAGGTAATGGACTTTATGTACTATTACTCATGTCATTTTTTTCAAAGACTCTTGACAGCCTGAATATTGTATTCATCCTGGAGACACTCAACTCTTTGAGCATTCTAAATTGGTTTAATTCATACCTGACGAACTGGAGTCTGATAAGCTAGAGCAAAAACTATCAGATGATTATACTATCCCATAAGGAGTACCTCAAGGTTTTTTTCTGAGACCCTTAATTTTTCTGCATTTTGTAAATCATCTTCCTAACCACCTGACTGTTTGAAGAGTTACCATGTTTCTAGATGATACAACAGTCACAGTATGCGGTAAAACTCTTGAAGAACTACATAGGAATATTGATTCAATTGTTGCTGAAATGGAAATGTGGTGCCAAAGAAATTGTTTGATTTTAAATAAGGAAAAACTGTTTATTTGAACTTTCACATGAGAGAGGCAATTACTGAAAATTTTCGCAATATTAAGTTTTGCCAAAATGAGAAATTGCTTGGCACTTATTTAGACTCAGATCTCAGTTTTTCTTCACACATAGAAACAATTGAATGAAGCATACTATGCTTTTCTCCAAACGAAACCAATCTTAGATATGAAAGAGCTCCTGAAATAATATGCATTTGCTTGTAGACATATATCACTTAATATTGCAACATGAAGAATAGCAACTGAACAGAAGGGAGTATTCTCTTCACAAAAGAAGATTATAAGACTTGGAAACCAGAAAAGTTGTAAAGGGACTTTCAGAGAACACCATATTCTTCCATATTACGCAACATATATACTCAAATGTGTATTATTTGTGAAAAGTAATATTTCTGAAATTGGCATATTGGGAAATTGTCATAATTACCCTCCAACAACGTGCATACTTGAGATACCAAAACTCATAACGACAACTTACAAAAAATCTACTTCTTATAATTGTATACCTCTCTATAAGTTACCACAGTTCCTGAAAGATTTCAGTTGCAAGTTTAAAAAAAATTAAACAAAAAGTATCTACTGGAGGAATGCTTCTACTCTACTGAAGAGTTCCTCAATCACTGAATGTTAACTAATTTCCTTGTTTTAATATTTTATATATTTCGAAGTTTATTATTATTATTTCTATAACTATGTGTATACATATACTATATTGTGTGATATATTTATTTTAGCATAGCATAGGACTTGTCAGTTGTACTATGTAGGTATTTTATTTATGGTGGATTAAATATTACTACTACTTTGAGTTAACCTTTTTGGTGAAAGCTTCTCTTATGAATCATACATAAATGGAAACTTCTTGATTTCAAAACGCCATTCAAATAGGCTCCCAAGTTAACAACTTTTTTCTAGTTCAACTGACTCTATTTACTTGTGATGCACTGTTTGGAACCTTTGGTGCAGTAATGAATATTATTGGAGTTCTATCCCAACACCAAACCATTATTTTTAACACCTTGACACATGTTTCAATCACCAAGTGATCATTTTCAAGAGGAAGATTAAACTGACTATATTTCTCTTGCGGTATTCGTGCTGGCCCTCCTTATCTTAAACTAACTGTATACACCAATTTGTCCGGAAAAATTCTGTAACATATATTGTGGCTTTGCAACTCTTTCACATACTTTCCTATCAAATAGCAGACAACGGTACATGGAAAACACTTCTCTTTTGTCATTTTGAAGAAATATTTTTCCTTGGGCAATAGCATAAGTATCCAGGGTGTCTTCTTTTTCTGAATCAGAACCAGATATACTTGATAGATCATCTGAAACATTACAACAAATAAAAATTAACATAAAATATGATTTATATGGATTCTGAGAACTCAGAAAGATATATGTCTTTGATGAAACCACTGCGCACCAATAACTTTACCATTTGACTTATTCTGACCAATGCATAAACTTTCTCTTCAACTAATTTCATTTTTATGAAATGATTTAACAAATATCAGATTTCTTCCTGCATTATCTGAAATGAGTTGATGATTATTTAAACATATTCGAAGGTAAGATTCAGCTTCTGACTAGGAATTGTTCATTTTGAAAAACAAAGTGTTTTTTTGTATCTTTATTAGGATAAGTCTATGTACAGTTAGTACTCCTACTTTTTCACTAATTGGGAGACCTCTGATACCATTTTTGATTTCTCTTAAAGCCTGTTCAAGAACTTCAATATAATTTTGAATATTAGCTTTTTGGACTAGAATTGTCTATAGCTTTGCGGCACCTTCATTCTGAAAGTAAAATAAAATATTAGAAACGATGTCAAATAATTGGTAATATCGGCGATGTGTAAAAAGGAACAGTAGGTGATCAGAAACAATGGATGATTAGAAACAGCAGGTCAATAGAAACAAAAATAGGTTTATGTTCCATATGTGATATGTGTAATTATATCATGCTTGAAAGTGTTAATAAAAGGTGAAACTGGAACCTCCGGCGAAGAGTAAATCTAAAACAAGCTCTTTTCCCAATATCCAGAAATAAAATACTCTTCTCAAATCGACGCGCATTTTGACGCAAGTTGGCGTCTTCAAAACATGAAGAAAACTAATTCCTAACTCTAAAACACTCATCAATGGTTTCAGGTAGAAATATGCGGTAGTAAAGTATTGCAATTTCGGGGATTGGTAAAATAGTGAGGTATGTGTTAACGAATTTCCAAGCTAGATGTTCAATTTTGTCTTACCTTGGTACACTAAGTTTTTCGGATCCATAGAACAGGTTTATATTTGATGTTCAACTACAATGACAACTCCGCAAGTTTCGCCACTAGTGACTTCTGGGATTCAGTTTGATATTTTTTACGATTTTTTAGCATGTTTTGCTATTATGTTTCCATTTCCCTCTCGGTTTCTATCCACCACATATTATGATACCCATTATGAGAAATTTCAAAACTGTATTTGAAAATACAGTCAATATACAATTATTCTGAAGCTTCATTCAAAAACTATTGGAGAAAATCCATAATTAGAATTTCAAATACATTTTGAATGAGGAAATGTATATTTTTTTTTTTACTTATTAATGAATGCCGAGAACGTGTTGATTATGCTACATTGCACGGTTGACATGACTGTGACAACCGTAATGCTCCCAAGGTGGATCAAGTAGTAGTTAGCAATATGGCTAACCCAGAGAGCTAAGAGAGTAATCATGACGAAAGTAGTCGACCTCTGACACCAAAAGTAAACATATACTTTGTTTATACAGGGTGTTAATATGAAAACTATCCTCTCATATTTTCTTTTATAAACAAAATGATCACTAATGAAGTGGTGAAATCAATATATTTTTTGAGAAGGTCCTACATAACTGTCAAAAAAATATTGAGCTGGTAAGGGTAACACAACCCCTTTTAGGGAGTTGAGCCACAATATATTCTTTGATGCTGTCCTTGAGAATGAAATTAATGTCTCATATCTTCCAAGTTATTTAATGTTGGAACACCCTGTATATCCGCATATCATTCACAGGGTTTATCAGACTGATGAACCAATTATCTTTCTATTAGTGATTGGTATTGATTCTTATACATAGGAAGTAGACATCAGAATGAAGTATTTGAATGTTGAAATTCATTTTATATATCTCATGATTTGTCTAGTGTGCTCTAATGTATCGAAAAGAAGAATAAAAAACCATATTATCTTTTGAGACATATATTTTCGAATTAGTAAACATGAAATATGTATGTTATGTGGTTCTAATATAACATGTATAATATATTCCACAAATAAATAATTCAATGATTGCAATAAAAAAATATTTCAATTCAAACAATTTATAAAAAATATCTAAAAATAAATAAACTGCCATGCAATATAATGCTTTGTACACATACTTGAAAACGTGGCTACAAGCTACTGATATAAATATTTTTTTGATATCATGAAATACAGTATAAATATATTCAGCTGATAAACGAAATCACATTTGCTAAGAAATAATTGTCAGTATTGGTTTTGACCCAAATCATATTGGTAAACTAATTCATCACAAACTAAAAAAAAAGTATATGAATGTAAATTGTCAAAGTATTTTAAAGTTTCTACAAAACTTGAATTTGGTTTGATGAAAATTGTATCTATTTATACAAAGTGTTTCTTATGAGTAATAAAACTGTCACTTCAAAATCGATTTTATTTCTTGTTAGTTTTTGAATTTAAATACGTTTCTTTAAAAATATTCATCAAAAATATTCTCATAAATGAAATAAATTTAAATTATCTGAAAGAACAATTCTTTCAGGCTAGCCTCTACTCATCTACACTGTAGGTTAATGGATTGACATCTATCAGAAAACAACTACTCCCCTGGCTAATACCACGAAAAGCATTGTATTATATCTGATAGGTGTCAGCGCAGGATTCTTCATAGAAGCAATTCCTGCATATGCCGTTGGCGATACAACTGCCGGAATCGATTTTCAATGGGAAATGTTCCTCAATTTGGGTTATTGTTGAATGCATTATTTCATTCCTCTTTTTTAAGTATTTAAATATTTTTTTAAAGAAAGAGGTTGAAATGATAAGTTTAAAATGCATTGTTTTAGAGCTCTTTTATGAAAACTACTTGATTTTCGTCAGGAGGAACATTCCCCATTATTGGAACGGGCACACTTGCAGACCGGTTTCGGGCTATTTGGCCTCTTGTCATCAACATGAAGTCGATTATTTCCCACAATTATGAAATGAATTTCTTCATAGCGCACCCTATATAAATATATACAATATACAATTACACAACTTCTACCACATGATTGTTATGAAAATTAATACAGCAATATTTTCCTTTCTCATAGAAACCCATGGTTCACAAATAGAAAATTAAACTAATGGTGAAAGGTATCTTGATGGTTTTTAATTTAACCATAAATACTTTTCAATTTTCCTACACCGTAAATGCCATAACTGCCCAACAATATTTGATTTCAGATTGCTAATTTTTCAATACTGCAATGAAATTCCTCTCAGGTACATATATGAAAAAACAAGAACTCCTACTATTATAGCAAATACATAATTCAGGTGGAATGTATGTCCAGATTGAACCCTGAAAAAAATATCATGTATGAAGTTATAACATCATTTACAGTTAATATTCTAGTTTCCAATAAAGCCAATCAAGGACGAAGGATACAGATTTAAATTTTTTCAATAAATCCTATGTGGTAGGAAATCACCTTGAAAAATGAGAAATAAAACTGTGTTTTTTCACCACTTGTATTTGTAACAAATATTACTGAATACAAACGAATACAATACGTCTATTGTATTCAAATACATGTGGCAAAAAAACACGAAATTTTATTTCTCATCATTTTTTTTGTGAGGGTTGATTTCTTAGATATATTCCAAAAACCTGTCAGAATCGCTTTGTTACAGATAAATCATCTGGGTGAAACCTCATGTTAGGAGAAAAATACTACAGATAATTCAGTAAACAAATTATATCTACAGAAATAGTAGATTTGATTGAATGATGTCTTGAAAAGAATATAATCGAATGATTGCAGTTTTGGAATCAAATAGTCGGTTATGGATAAATGATAAGATGCTGTCAAGAAAAAAAAAATATTGATACAGCTGAAACAGAATACAGAAGTTGATCTCTTATTGATGTCGAGTTGTTTACTTATCACTGTTTTATATACTCTGTGACCAAGATAAGCAGGGCCAGCATGGGAAATACAAAAACTGTTAGCGATACAAAGTCGGTTAAAACGGAAAATAATGCCTATTTGGAGATATTTCAATAGAACCGTAATTCGCCAATGTCATTCCAATTTTTCCCTAATGTCGCCCACTTGTCCGGCACAGCACAACACGGCCCGTCCCGTCAAGATACGGATGGGATTGGAACAATGAAAATGAATGGACAACCGCCCACTAGCCCGGCACGACACAGCCAAGAGCGTCCACCGCCGGAAAGGATTCCAGCTCTCCGATCCTGTCCGGCAAATAATTATTTGCCGGACCGCACGTACCATTATAATGGTACGTGCGGTGACGGACTGGCCAAGTGAGCGCGTCGCCGGCCAGCACTTGCCAGCATCAAGTTGTCCAAACGTGCCAGAAGGTACCTATGAAAATGTACGAGGAAAAAAGACTAGCGAATGAATTCAATAATATTATTTTTTTTCCATCTATATCTGAATTCAAAACTCAGCACAAATTGCATGTCACTTAACCATCTTAGGGATAACTCAATTGTTAGGGATGCCCTACTTATTTTGCAAGAATAAACAGCAAGCGCCAAACGTGATGGCGAGCCCGCCCCCATGCGCACAAACTCATTTTCAATGTAACCCCCACTACAGCTCTTGCAAGACATATAAATGCTCTGTACAGATGCGTATCATTACTTGTTCTCCAATGCTGTTGGCGTTTGGCATTGTCTTAGTGATTTGTGTTGTTTCTGGAAAAATGTCATTGCCTAACAAAAAACCCGTCATCAAGAGTGTATCATTATATAACAGAAGTGATTCATTTGCTACCCTAATTAAAACTAATTATAGGTCGTTGCCACTGGCCGGCAAGGGGCTTTTCGTAATCCAATAATAATTCAGTTGCGAGAGCCTAAACCTGCGCGATCGCTCGCCATCACGTTTGGCGTTTGCTATAAATGATTCTATATTATTGTACAAAATTCTTCTATACAAGATTGTTATAAAAACGTGCACTTTAAGTGATCTAGGGAGTATACTTCTTCTTGAATTACTTAATAAATGATTGTACATACAAACTTGCGTTCTAAATGATCTAGGGAGTGTATTTATTTTTCTTCTTGACTTAATTAAATTCTGCATTTCATTAGTTGGGACTTCTATTGTCTAATATGATATAAATTAATTTGAAATACCTGAAAAAATCTATGAAATTCAAAAAGATAAGCTGAAGAAGAACAATTATATTAAACAAAAAAAACTGAAATTACAATGAAGCAACAATAAAAAAATAAAAAAATTGAACTATCAACACGAGATGAAACAATCAAAACGTTGTGAAGTAACTTAGCTTGAAATCTTTTGTTGATAAATAAATAAACACTTACCCCACCAGAAATAATAATAATTATCATGTAGTTTGAACATATAACACAAACAAAATGAAAACACAATTTTTGAAGGGTTAGAAGATTTCAATAACTTCTCAAATGAAATGAAACCAACATTTTCTCTATTTATTCAACCGTATATCTCTTATGATTCCTGATTTTCTCTTGCTGGCCCTCCATATCTTGGATACTGTAACGAATCTGAAGCCGGCCCTGACCGATATCTCAGCCAGCAAACACATGACTCACCTCGAACTGCCGCGAAAAGTATAGATGAGTACTGAAACCACTAGAGGAATCTAGAACGATCGTTACCGATATAAAACATCAGCTCCTCGTTCAGAAAGGGAGTCTGTATTCAGAAAGCGAATCGAGCGGTTAACAAAGAATTCGAACAGTAAAGATAAATTAAGCGTTAGTTGCTAAGTGTTGTATATAAATTAGTTGTGATAGTGAAATATTGTTGAAAATAAATTTGTTTAAGACAGTTAATTCTTCAATTCGTTACAATACATTGTATTTAAAAATCACTATGAAGAATATCCAGGGATTTATTATCATTCAAAGAGGAAGTTTCATCAGATACAGTACTTCTCACTCTATGCATTTAATGCATCTTTTTGCAAATTTTGTGCAATATCCTTCAACTTGTCTATAATATACTGCTAAGAGACAACTACTTAGTTCATTTTGCTTTTCCTGAGTGCTATGTCTGATAAAACTCTTAAATTGAGACACTTAATAACCTTCATATTCGCATAATTTCCCGGTCCCGGATGCCACACAGGTAGCTATAGCTGTTGTCTTAGTAACTTTAGTAGTTTTGATGTAGACACAAGAGCTTTCAATCAAAACTATGTGTGCGGTTGACTTCTGCTTGTGGCACCATGAATACTGAGAACCAACTTGAATGAAATGCGTGCTATGTTTTGATTTTTCTGAGTGCTATGTCCAATGAAACTTTCTCTTGGATTTTATACTAATTTAAAGGACAGAAGGACCGTGTGACTCACCTGTATTTATTAGGTGAGAGTGGACTTGGAGGCTGCACACCAGGAATGTTTGAGTCCAAATATACCATGATCCAAGTGAAATAGCTGCTCAAAAACCCACATAATGCAGGTAACCAAAGATTACTGTATCGTACAGCAGTTTTCCAAGAGTACATTAGCATTTCATTTCCATCTTTTGTAATCACATTGTAAGTTACTAGTTTTTGTTCCAAAAAAATATTTTCGATAGTACTACCTGGAAAACAACAAACAGTGGAACGTCAGCTCTCCTTGAACCATTTGTACCAATAGCTATAAACAATCAGTGATATAGTATTTTCATAGAAACAAACAAAAACTAGAATGTTGTCATGAATAAACTTCGATTTTCTGAATATTCATTGAATGAAATATATTTTTTACTTGCAAGATATCAAGAACTTGATATGATCCTGAATAAAATATAGTTGAAAATATTTCTTGGAGTATGAATTAATTGATGTTTGATACATACCTCGTCATTTCAAATGCCTATATAACGTATAATAATGCGTAAAACAGAAAATTTATCTTCAGAAAATGCATAACTATTTGAGATAATACTAGCAAAAGTTGATGACAAATATGGAGAAGATACCTACAAGTATATTAGGCAACTGAACAGTTTCAATTTTTAGATGTATTTTTTTTAAACTATTACACAGAGTGTCACAAAATTCAATCAATAATGTAGAGAATTTCAAGGGCTCTCAGTTAGCGACTTACTCGGTCAATCATAATATTTGAACATTTTGATGTTGATTGTCTATGAACCAAATAAAAAATTTGAATTTGAATTTCAATTCTACAGATGAAAAAATTACATATCTACTAATTTTTACAAATTTATGATGAATATGCGGAAAATAAATCATCCTTGTATGGAGAAGATATACAGGGTCTAACATAAGTACGTTTAAATATTCAAGAGACGTATTCCTGAGACAATTTTAAGAAAAAAAGTCCATATGAACTTGTGTCCGAAAATGCTTTGTTTCGGAGATACGGGGTGTTGAAATTGATTTTTTTTGTTCGCTTTTTCAAAACTAAATTTGATTTTGTAAAAAGATGTTAATATTTCTGTGATGGTTTTCTCATAAATATATATGACCATGTAACACAATTTTCTTTCTTTCGTTATTTTTATATTTAATGTTTTTTACTGTTCCACCAAACCAAACCCCCCCCCCGAAATTGTTTTCTGGCTACGGCCTTGAAGTCACTGATCTGTATCTGTAGAGTAGGTAAGGTGAGTGTGAGCCCCCAGCACTTAGGCCACATGTGACCCATTGTACATCCTCCCAAAAAGTTGTCCTCCTAGGTCATCGTCCATTCTGTCCTTACCAGGAAGGTGGACAGGTCACTAGGAGGACATCTCCTTTATATCGGCAGGTGTAGGCCAAGACTCGTCGAACACACACTCTCTTATTGAAGATAACTCCGGACACTCGCACAGGACATACCTGACAGTGTCATCTTCCTGTTCACACATCCTATGTAGAGGTGTGTCCACTAGCCCCATATTATGAAGGTGTTTCCTTAGTTGACAGTGGCCACTCAGAAATTCAACTATCAAGTGTAGATTTTTTCTGGTCATCGCCAGATATTTCTTCGGCGCCAGCTTCCCAGGGTCGCCCAGGGTGATCCTGACAATATTGCATCCAATCTTTTTAGGGATTGAGCATGGGTGTGACGTTTGCCTAGTTCGACAAATGTCGAAGTCATCAGGCCATAGGTGTCACTGAGTCCTAAAATTCTTAGTCCAGTCGCTTCCTTCGCTAAAGAGTCGGCAATGCGATTATCTTTACTCCTGTCGTGCCCTTTAACCCACCTCAGGATACTGTTAGTATCTACCGAGGTTTTGGCTAAATCTTGGTGGCACTCTAGTACTAGCCCTGAGGTAACACGTTGTCTGTTCAAGGCTAATAGGGCTTATCTACTATCAGTGCAGATTGTTATGTTTTTGCCAGAAATTTCTATCCTGCTTATTTCTTTTGCGACGATTGATATACCAGCCAGGTCTGTTTGAACCACGTTGGTATTTTTTCCCATTCCCCACTTAATCCTTAGGCTTAGTGATCTGGAGTACACTCCACATCCTACGCCTTCTTTGGTTTTTGAGCCGTTTGTATATATGCGTATTGCATTTGTAGCATCTGACTCAGTGTTCTGTTTTATTTGTATTTTGTAGGGTTTACTAAACACAAATCTGGGTCCAATTGCATCACTGCCTGCCTGCAGCAGAGGTTGCGCAGTAAGCACTTCTCGCCATAGGCTCAACCACAATTGAGCCATTCCTAACAATCATAACATGGCCATTAATGCAACCTCATTAATGTACAGATCCAGAGGGGTTACACCACTAAATAATTTCACTTTCGCAGTTGGTATTGTTCTCATGGCCCCTGTCATGTTTAAACAACGTAATGGCTGTATTTGATATAATTTTTGGATGGCCGTTGCTTGTAGAACTTTCGGTCCCCATGCAACGGCTCCGTACGTCAACATAGGACTTATTATTGCAATTTAGATCCAGGTGACCAAACTGGGTGAAAGACCACATATGAGTCCTACTCTCCTCCGACATTGCTCATAAGCCACATAGCTCTTTTTGCTTTACTCTGTAGGTGAGAGTTCCATGTTAGCTTCCCGTCGAGGGTAGTATCAAGGTATTTTACCTCTTCAGAGAAGTTCAGTTTGCTTTTGAAGATTTCTGGAGGTTTTAAGCCCTGATGAAAAGGACCGTCTCAGTCTTCTTGGGATTGATAGACAGTGAGTGTTCCTCACACCATGTTTCAATTAATTTGAGCCCATTCTGCGCTTTATCGCACAGTGTGTTCACAAATTTGCTGGTCTTCAAGATAACTATGTCATATGCATATGCAATTGTGTAGAATCCATTATTGTTAAGGTGATTAATCAGGGTATCCAGAACTATGTTCCTGAAGTAACTGATGTTAAAGTTTTGCCACTGAGATGTTTCAAAATTATAATTATATACTTACTTGTATCCAAAAAATTTAATAAATCACATTCATCTCAGTATTTATTATTGCCACTGCATAAACAAGTCCACCAGAATATTATAGGAGAATTGTAAAATCTTATTTTTGAAATAAAGATAATTATTACTAGTATCATTATTAATTGATAATGAAAATGTAATATGTAACTTAACTTAAGCCGACAAAGTAACACAATGAACTGCATATTTGCTAACAACAATTATTGTGTTTTATTATTTTGGGTTATATAAGGTACCTTCTCCAAATCGAAAAACAACTTAGGTTCTAGATAATGACATCGACTTGAATAGCAATATATAGTTTCAAAAAAATATAGAAAATAAAAGATATGTCATGTACAATATCACTAAACTGAAAAAGATTTCTTTCATTGAGGAAGAGGATGTGGAGAATGATAGCTGACAAGCGACGTGGAAAATCCATGTTTGATTTTGTTTATGTGGATATTCGAAAACATGAAAATTTCAAGAGGTAATCATTGTTTCCAGTTTCAGTTAGATTCAATACTCTCATACAATCCTACAGAACATTACCTACTAAAAAAACAAAACATCACAAAATGGCCTTCCTGAATGTCCATGAATGAGGCAGATAAACGTCAAAGTGGCAGGTGTCTGTCAGGTTTTAGATGAAATACTCAAGTCTTCAGATCTAAGGAATTTAGTTCTTTAGGACCACCTATTGAGTTTGTTGAAACAGTTTACACCAAATGAGATAATGTAGGCATGTTTATCTTTATGGACATTGAGGAAGGACATTCTTGCAAGAAGTGCAATATTTGTGTTTTTTGAGTATTAGTAAGTATAATTTTGAAGATATTAGAAACCACATTCATCTTAGTATTATTATAAGTTTATGAAGGAGTTTGTATGATTTTTAACGCAGAAACTTTTTGTGTTAGACTTTCTAGTCTGACAAGCTTGCAATTGCACAATAGTATTCTCATATAAAACATGTGGAATCCTCAATAGAATTAACAATTATTGAATGGATGTATTCACATTACCTCATATATGGCAACCAATATTATTTAGAATATAAATTATGATGAAATATTCTCAATGTTGTGTTAATGATATATTGCTGAAGTGGTCATTCCAAAGAGATTTGTTATTATTCATATTACAGATTTTTTTCTAAATAGTGGACATAACTGGATTAATCCATAACTATAAAAGATATATCATCAATAACCATTGGCATATACTTACTTACCGTAAATTATGAAAATTTTATATGAAATCACCAAACAGGAAATAATTAATCCGCAAGCAGCAATTTTTCTTTCACTCACTACTGGTGTCTCTTCTTTGAGGTTATGAGTTTTTGGGGTGCCGTGTGGATAGTCCGAATATTTCTCACTTAACTTTTGACGTAGCATTTTGAAAAATTATAACCGTAGATTTGTTCTTCGATCGAGAAAGAGTTGATTTCTAAATTGAAATCAATGAATAATAAAACAACCAGAAAGCTCAAAATCTTCTATTAAAATTAACTTACCTTCTGTCGAAGTGCCGTAATACGTAAACATAATCTTTATTCATCAGTGACTCACGACTGCAGTGTTGCCGGCTGTCTCGAAAAACCATAAGTCAAGGAAGGAATCGTGAATATGCTAATAGTACTCAAAATTGAAAACATGCCTTTTATTACTTTTTCGGAAAAATAAATGGATGGTTGTCCATCATGTTTGGAAACATGTGATCAAAGCCATATCATCATATTTATATTGAGTAGCTAATACTATCACTATATCGTTGTTGTTTCTTCCTGAATTCAATTGTTAGTAATTTAGCTGTGGCAACTTCGCTTTTGGGATGAATAAACATATCTATAGGTGACGGAGGTTCAAGTAGCAACGTACGTTCGAAACACAATTAATGAGAATATCCATGTACAGAACGTTTCAAAAACAACCATCAACAACAGTTAAAGCCAGCGAGACGTCGACTTTGTGTTGATAGTCTCAAAATATACCTACTGATACCCTAAAGAACTAGGGCATACACCCATTTTACTATTTTACTGACTAGAAGAATCAGTTTTTGCGAAATGGGCATTAAATATTAAAGTTATTACATGAAAATGCGCATTTTGTCACAGGTCATTCGGTATTCCTTATTTTCAAATCAGGTGATCTCTCTTATCAGAGAAAGTCTTCCTGTCTCTCTATTTCAAATGCTCTTATTCACTCTCAAAACAGAAAGAAATCCGTTTTCCTCTCGATGTGAGAGTTCACCTGATTTTAAAATAAGGCCCCAGTGTAGGACTCGACTAGATTCTATATAGCATCTCTTTCCGCTACGAAAGTGACCAATTGATGACGTATTACTATCGTTTTACAGTTCAACAACAATAATGAATAGTGATAATTAATGAACTATGGACATTTCATATTTTACAGTAGGTAACTTTTATATTGAAATTGTATATTACAATCTTAAATTCTGACAATTTCAATTTCCAGTATCGGAGTTGAAAAATGAAATAGTAAAATATACTTTACAGATAATTAATAAAGTGCTGATGAGTTTTATGAAATTGATGGGTAACATAGAATTACTTTCTAGTGAATCTATACTAACACAATGAAATAGAAGTTTTTTGTTTGTTTTTTAGAATGCTGTCGGATTTGAAAACTCATTTTTGTGTAATTAATAGTGTTAGGTAGCACTAATACATTGAGTCACTTTACTCTGAACAACTAATATATTCCCCAAAATAATGTTTCTCCACAACAAACGTATTGTAACGAATTAATGAATTAACTGTCTTAAACAAATTTATTTTTAACAATATATCACTATCACAACTTATTTATGTACAACACTCAGCAACTAACGCTTAATTTATCTTCACAGTTAGATTTCTTTCTTTCTAAGTACAGACTGCCTGACTGACTAGAAGCGGCGCCTTTTTATATCGGCAACAATCGCTCCGGATCTCTCTAGGGATTTCGGGACTCATCTACACCTTTCGCGGTGTTTCGCGATGAGTCATGCGTTTGCTGACTGAGATGTCGGTCAGGGCCGGCTTCAGATTCATTACAGTATATTTCCTACTCTAGTCTACTCAATAATGAATATCTCCCCATAAACAGCTGCTTCCATGAATCATCTCCATTACGCATAACTGGACTATCGATATATAGGGAGGTTGCTCCTAATAATATAATAGCCACACTTCTGAGGAAGGCATCAAGCATTACTACAATAATTCTTAATCAGACTTATGTGCTGACACTTGGAAAGTAGGTGAGTCAAGAGAAAAATAATATGGAGTTTCTTTATTCAGGTGCGCTGGCGTAATGGTCAACTGTACGAGAATGCCATGTACTACAAAGAAATCGGTTTTCAGTAGATCTGAAAATAGTTTCCGATACTTGTTTAATTCTTATAAATTTGCCATAATAAAGTTATTTCGTGTCAAAAAAAACTTCGGAAACTGAAAGTGAATTTTTTTATCAGACACATTTCTTACGGAAAAAAGTTATTTGCTACTAGCCATTATTGAGCTGATTTATAAAGGTGAACTTGGGTGTTTTAGCGAATTTCTTTGAAGAATAGTTTAGGAAAAATGTAAAGTTCAAATAATTCAACATTACAAAATTACAGATATACAACACGAATCTGATGTCAGTTATGTTAAACTAAACGCGGGTACTATATAGATGTGCCTTCATTGAAAGGTTCAGTGCGGTAGCCATATGTCGTTTCGTTTTCATCATTACTTATTTTGGATTGACAAATCGATGAAGCATGTGTAATCTTAGTCTCTAATGTAAATTGAAAAAAATTTGATACCCCACTACTTTACTTTCCTCATTTTCCGAAAACTCTTGCGGAATGTGTATAAAATGTTGAAGATATTTCAAAATCCTACTGAAATGGTGAAAAAAACCTGATAGAGAAAAAAGTTGATTCATGCCCATATACTCCCACTTGACTCTTGCAATTTCAGTAGAATTTCTACATCATTAAACAAAAAATGTGGGAAACTTTCAAACACCATTTTTCTCGAGAAATGAAATTTTTTCCTAAAAACATTCTCCTTACCAAAACACTATTTTCATTTGTTATATATTTGTCCTTATTACTTTGAGCAAACTTTTCCGGAAAAGAAATAAAAATATATGGGGTTGTGAAGAGGTGAATCAAATTTTTATCCTTCTGAGTTTTCATTTGTCATTTGCATTTTGGAAAAAATAATTCCAATACTTATTAATACCTACCCATTCGGAGAAAAATTGACATTCATTAAGTGAAAGTGTGAAGAAGTTAATACATTTTTTATAGTGTTTTCAATCCCTACTTTTTATTTAGAATATATATTTTCATAAAATATTTCTTTAATACTTGGGATGCACTGTTTGGAACCTTTGGTGTAGTAATGAATATTACTGGAGTTTTATCCCAACACCAAACGTTATTTTAACACAGTTCAATCTTCCCTTTGAATATAACCACTTGGAGATCGAAACACGTGTCGATGTGTTGAAATGGCGGTTTGGTGTTGGGATAAAAATCCAGTAATATTTATTTCTACAATGTTAATATAATGTACGCAAGTTACCCATTCAGAGATTTGTACCCCCTGGCCACTCCTATTAATGAAACAGCCTTTACTATTATGATAGAAGTCCACGATTAACGTAAGTCGTTACTAAATTGATTGTTATTCTTTTCTACGGTGTTGTCAATGTCTCAGTTTCAAACATGAAATTCTGACTTATTGCATTTTTTATTTGTTCAATTTTCATTGGTTCAAACTGATATAAATATCTGGTTATATGATAATAATGTTGATTTAAATAGATTGAGTTCAAATTGAATATGATTCAGTGATAATTGAAGACTAAATTCAAATGGATGACAGATTGTGGTAGGTATGAAATTTAATCAGTCAGATACGTAAAAATACAGATCAGATATTTATCTTTAGGTGTGTCGAAATTTTTTCACTCAAAGATAAAGATTATTTCATCTACACTTTATGTAATCTTTTTGATGGCTTATTTGTTATGTAACTTCATAAGATTTCAAGGTGAATAATAGCCAAAGTTTCATATTTTATCATTAACTCTTGTTTTATGCTTCAAGAAAAAACAGAAACTAAGCTTTTCGGTCTTACATCAAAACATTTTAAGGAAAAAACTTCAGTATCTTAAAAAACCTGACTGATGTTTAATGCGCTTTCGATCATCCATTGATAATGAAATACGATATGGAAATAGAATAATTGCATCATTCCTCTAGAGTAGCCTTTTGTTGAAAACGTTCAATACTCCAGAGGTCTTCAACAGATGCCATTTAATAATCGTCGATCAATAATCTAAAAAAAAGTGGTCTGCAAACTGACAATTTCTATTCTTTCATTTCCAACGTTTCAATGACGTCAATTCTTGACTGTTTAAAACCTCAAACATCTTGGTGAAACCGTTAGCGACTTTGTTAGCGAAACTAGCGTTGCGAACTGTAGTTTAAGTTTCAATGGGAGAAAAGTGTTTTCATTAAATTCATTCTACGTTAGAGTTTCCAATTCTACCCACCAAGTTGGCAACGCTGTATAGGTGCTCGCTATTCTCATCAGTCCGGTTACGAGACTCTCCACCTAAAATTTAAAATTTTCAGTGTTGTAGCGACCGTGAGTTGTGATTGTTCCGTTCGTGGTAATTCAACAATAGTATAACAGTCGCGTTGACTCATCAGTCATTCAAGAATTCTTCCATTTCAATAGGAAATGCTGGATTTTTAGTGCAAAAAGTGAAACAAGAGATTTGGAACATGGCAATGCAAAAAGAAGTCGGAGTAGGCGATTTTGTTCTTATGGACAAAATCGACCTAGACAATTTCATGAAGAATCTTCAAGTGAGGTTAGTATATTTTATATCCAGTTGAATATACATATTATGTTGATGAAGATAGAAATACCATCGAGACGTATACGAGTACTCGGTCATCAGTAAAGGTATATTGGTGTAGCAGCATAAGTAATTCCAAAAATACATGACAGTTGCAACAAAACAACAGAAGTAGGCAAAACAACCGACGACAGTCGGAGAACCTAACCCACCTTTATGTTTGGCTTTATGATTTGAATGCTAATTTGGACTGTAACCTTAGCACGCAAAAATATTTCAGATATGGGTCAATGAAAATGTGTAAAGAATATTTATATCAGTGTAGATGCGAAGTTATACAGGATGTCATAAAAAATATTTTTGGTGCAAGCGATGTCTCGTGAATGATGAATCAAAAGACAATTTTTCAAGTAGAAAATATTTCTTATTGTCATTAAATCATGCCTATAGCCACATATAACAGAAATAAATAAATGAATAATAACTAGAGCAGGTAGTATCTACTAAAATGTCACAAAAACATTTTTAGAGTTTGGATAATTTTCAGAGCAGAAAAGGATCACTCGAAGGGTCATCAGATGTGACAATATTTATGTAGATATCGAACATTTATGTACTTACTTACGTGAATTTTACTTGCTACTGATATCACTATACGTAAAAACGCAATCTACCCTTACATATACTAGTTTACAATTGTGATTTTTCTCAATAACTTTATAATTTCATCTCTCTTGATATGCTATATCTAAATATTGTCACCGATGAGTAAAGTTAAATTTGTCCATTTTGAAAGGAGCTGTATTTTTTTGTAATGTTTTTCTGACCTAGGCCTTCGCCTAGGAGGAGGCAAACCAGGCAATTGCCCGGGGCGGCAAAAATAGGTTAAAATTATACCATCTATGGAATAACGAATGGGTAAAAGGCGGCAAATATTATTTTACCCGGAGCGGTGAAATAACTGGATTGGGCGCTGGGCCTTCCTATCAGAATATTTCGATGAAACTTCATAATTTTATCTTTATTAAAATAATACTATTACCACCAATGGGAAATGTTTTCTACTCTATTCGAAAAGTAAGTAGTTTATTTGGTCTTGTGATTACATTTTTGATCGAAATATTCCGGATGAGAATCCCTCCGTCCATCGCTTCATGCTTTGCCAAACAAAGATTGGAACCCTGTATGGCAAGAAGATTCATGGACTTCTGGTAGAATCTTCCAGGATTGGCGTTCATTCACCATTCGAAGGTTGATACCAAACAGTTGTTGGACTAGAGCATGGATGAACTACGATGTCTAACAGGCCTTCTTAGAGGTCGCTGTCATTTGAATCATGCAGAGACTCGGACTGTCGAAAGACAGTGTGTGTCGTCTCTGTTTGGAAAATGATGAAACAGCAGAGCACATACTTTGTGCCTGCCCCGCTGGGAACCGAATCAGGTTTTTAGAGTTCGGCAGAGCCGTACTCTTCCAATGTGACCTGAAAGACCACTCACCAAGCAGACTAATCGGCTTCGTTAAGAAGCTGGGTTTATTTGTTCGAGTGTGAATATGTGTGAGCCACAATAAACCCTTGCGGGTTGCGGTGGAGGTCAAATAGACTCACTCAGTTTGGACCTAACCTAACTCTTATATAAGGGTGGACTGCATCTGATGTTTGATGGCATGAATATCTCGATGAAAATCAAGTGAAGTTCATGCAAGTTTTTCAATATGAATCTGTCCTTCGAATTGTATGCGGATGTATTTATCCGTGTATTTTTTCTCTAATTAATGTTTAAAAGTATTAGTTATTGAAATGTCAAAAAAAAATGAATGAAAAACCAGTAAAAACAACAAATTTATATTTATTATGTCATAGAAACATTTTTGTATAATCCCATGGTAAGTATATCTACCATGCATTATTGGAAAACAGTCTGATAACGATATCAGACCTAATTGGTTGGTTCAAATGAGGGTACTTCACTGAAATCACAATTAGTGTAAATGATATTTGTTAATATACTTACTCGTTGTCGAAAAAGCGAGTTCTTAAATTCACTGATGTTCTTTTAAAGCCTCCACCAAAAACGTTTTTTTTTATTGATTGATATTGATGGATTTCCACTGGTGTAATACACAAATCAGTCGAGGTTAATAGTTAATGGATTTGGTTTTGTTGACAAATGATTTTTTCAAAATTCCGAGAATAGAATAAACTATTCACAAAATTTTTGATATTTCCGATTTAATGGGAGTATTCATTTTTTTTTTTATGGTACACCTTATACATTTTTTATTTTTAATACGCAAAAGTACGCCTGAAAAAAAATGATAACAAAGATTAGTATTAGAAGCTTATAAAATTGGTTTTTGAAAAAATCCAATAATCACATCGGCGTGGTGAAACAAAATAATTTTTATTTTGACTGTTCATAATAAAGCATTACTGCGTAGGCACTAAAATACATATAACTAATTTGGAAAAAATTGTTTTGCAGGAGTTCTGCAAAGCGGTGGATTGATTATTTCAGGGATTTCAAATAATTTTATACCATAGGTATTAGACAATAGAAATCCGAACCAATGAAATTTCTTCTTCTGTAATGTTCAATTTTGAATATTTACACAAATTTTGGAGATTGTTATTGAGATACTTTTAGGAAATATATCTCGTGCCGTTGAAACTGTATATAAAAAAAAGGAAAATTTGTCGAATGCGAACACCTGGATCGCTTCATTAGAACTGCAAACCTCTACTCGATGCGCGTTTCACCAACAAGTTGGCGTCGTTAACGTGAATTACTTTATCTCCTAACGCTTGTCGCCCCTTGTCCGGCACAGCACAGCACGGCGCCGTAGTAGCATTGCCCACTTGTCCAGCTACAACCAGCGTACTGAAGGTGCTGTTTGTTCGATTTCAAGGGAATTTCACTTGAAATCGAGCGGTGACAGAAACATGCCTATCACTAGCAGTTCTGACGAAGAAGTCGTCATTATAGTGGCCGCATTATTGAATATAGAAGAAAATAGTCACAAAAAAGAATGTTGTGGGTCCGCCCCATTAATCAAAAGAGGGCAAATCTGGTAGAGTTTCATCATCTTTTCAACGACCTGAAAGAAGACGAGGAGAAATTTTTCCAGTATTTTTTAATGACTCCAAAATTTCCTGCCTTAACTAGCACCTCAATTTTTCTTCGTCCATTTTCGTAAGTACCGTCTGACACTGTGCTGCCAACTGATGAAATAGCATGCAAAACAGAAACATAAACTTTCCAGGCACGTTTGGACAAGTTAATGCTGGCAAGCGCTGGCCGGCGACGCGCTCACTTGGCCAGTCCACCACAGCACGTACCTTTATTTGCCGGACAGGATCGGAAAGCTGGATTCCTTTCCGGCGGAGGACACTCTTGGCTGTGCTATGCCGGGCTAGTGGGCGGTTGTCCATTCATTTTCATTGTTTCAATCCTATACGTATTTTGACGGCCACTTGTCCGGCACAGCAGAGCACAGCACCTTCAGTATGCTGGTTGTAGCTGGACAAGTGGGCGATGATACTACCCGTCGCCATCAGGCGACGGACAGCGCCGAGCTGTGTTGTGCCGGACAAGTGGGCGACAAGCTTGAAGCGCCAACTACAAGAAAGTTGTTCACTTCATCTCCTGAAGACGTTACTTTGGTTGATGAAACGCTCGTGAAGTACATTATTGCAGTTCTGCCGTTTGGGAAAAGTGATGTTCGCAAAACTGCCAATCAAAATTCAAATCGAAAACTTCCGTTTGTAAAAAGAGCGGGAATTGAAAGTATTGCAGATGATAGACAGATCACAGAATTTGGGAATAATGGCTTGACAAAAAACGTTTCGTTTGAATAATTTTGGGTTAGATTTCGTTAAATACAAAAGTATGGTTCTGCCACGAGGACCACAAAATATAACTTCTGAATGATTTGTTAAGAATAAAGATGAAAATAAATGAAAAATGGAACAATGAAATGAAGGGAAGGGACGTATGAACATTTAAAATAAATTTTTTAAGGAAGTTGTGAAAACATTGTTAAACTCGTTTTTGGATTTATTAATTTTTTAAATTACAGAAATACGTTTTTTTTTCAAATTATCTGATTATATTGAGAGTCGGTAGTTGTAGGAATCAAATTATTATTAATATTCTTGTGTGTTACTACATAAATATGTACGTCTTTGTAACGGATACTAAACCATCTATTTGATAAGAACACTGAGAAATGGGAAAAAATTTTGGACGAGCGGAACTTCTGATAACAGTTTCCTTATTCCATGAATGTAAAATATTTTCTTTCACCAGACATTGCCTTTGAAAATTATAACTGATTGGAAAGACTATAATTTTATTGAACACTACGATAGAGGCAGATTCTTTGATGACACACATATTGTTATAACTGAAAACACAGGAAAGCGCGTGAACAAACATATGAGGTCTGTTAAAAAAATGAGGTGAATTTTCATTTTTCTTCAAAAATATTTATTTATTCATCAATTTATATTTTATCCCCTTCAAAGTAATCCCCCTCGGATATAATACACAATTTTGCCAGCACTTTTTGGTACGTCCTTGAGCTTGAGAGACCTCGAGAGAGAACTTGAGAGAGTACGTCCCTCCAATGTTGAGAACAGGAAAAAGTTGCAGGGGGTGAATAGGGTGGCTGAGGCATGATTACGGTGTTGTTTCTGTCCAAAAAATTACAAACAAGTAATGACGAGTGAGCGTGATGCGAAAGCCATGAATTGTTTTTGCACAATACTGGACGTTTTCTTCGTATTGCTTCTCGCTAACGTCGAATAACTTCAAGATAATACTCCTTATTGATCACGACCACGTGGCAAGAACTCCTGATACACTACGCCACAGTAATCGAAGAAAACAGTAAGTAAAACCTTGATATTTGATCGAACGTGGCGTGATTTTTTTGATCTTGGCTCTCCTGGGCTCTCCCATTGGGACGATTGGACTTTGGTATCGATACTATCCATATAACCATGATTCGTCACCAGTTATGACCCTCTTGAGCAGATCTGGATCGCCGTTGAGGTCAATCAACAATTCCTCAGCAATGCTCATGCGACGGTTTTTTGGTCAAAATTCAGGACTTTTGGAACTAACTTTGCTGCCTACCGATGTGCCAACATCCTTAGTAACTTCTCTAATAGTTGAATAGAACTGGCCGATACTTGATGAAAATCCATATTAAACAACTAATCAATACAGTTTATTTGTATGATTTCCACTATAAGGGTTTTACAAAAACCGCGACACGTGTTTCGCTATACAATAGCTTCTTCAAGCGTAAACTGAGGGTTACTCCATTTCCAGAAGAAAGGTTTGAAACTTAACCTGTTGGAGAGTATGGAAGTAAACAAATTCAAAAACTCTCAGTACCTTATGAACGATCAAACTGAATTGAATAATTCGCCATTATGGAATCTGTTCATTCGCAGGAAAAAATTGTTAGGTATATTTAAAGGTATACTTTCAGGTATACCTGACCTTTGCAGGTAGATTCATACAGGTAGACGAATAGGTACTAGGTTATAGTATATAGTGTAATTTAGGTATAATTTAGGTATTTAGGTATATAGTGTAATTTAGAAGTAATCCTCAGTAACCTCACGTGACAATCCGATCCAAAAAGGATAGTTGTGGTTGTGCTAAAGTAAAGAAGAACAGACCTTGAAATGTGACAGTGTATGTCGATCACTCAAATCGTGGGGCACCCACTTCTCGAGCTTTCTATATAATACAATTTATAAACCATCCAAAACCGCATGAGAGTTGACGCCCATCTCCACGCCCCATTTGTGATGGGTAAGTCTGCACCAGAATTCTCAAGTTTTTGGACAATTTGATTAAAGCAATGTTTATTTATTTTATGTAGTTCTCCAAACTTTTCTGGGTCCCAAAATCGAATGTGCGTCGCGTGTCCTTTGAAACGAATTATTATAGCTAGTTTAATCTGACTTATTGTAGCACTCTCCCCAGCTTGTTCCATAAATCCCAGACTTTTCAGTTGAAGCTATTTTTATGTTAATTTGATTCAACCCACTAGTATATCTTTTGGTTCACAAGAATAACAATAAACTTTGGCTGATTGAATAATCGAGGATTCACGAAGACACCCTCCAAATTTGAGATTAATAATTGAATCATCAACTATGTTTCAAGATACTCTGCTCTCAGATATATTAATAATATACTTTATTGTCATTAAGAATAAATCTTGTGGACAAAGCTTGTGTTGATATTATTGCATGATTGACATGAAAGAAAAGTAAATAAATAAGTATTCCCAATAAAAAAACTCTCGCATCTCCAAAATGTTACTCAGCACAGATCAACAACTAGAATTAGTTGTTGATTTGTTGAAAATTGGTGGTGCTAGAAAAATCGTTTCAGTAGGTACTCTGATTTTAAATTGCGAGGGGGTGTGGTGGAATCACTAGCCCAGTTCTCCACGGAAGGAAGAAACTTATCAATATAAATTAACCAGATTTGGTTCAATTAAAAAAAACAGTTCTCCCACACTAGAATAAAATAATGTTCCTCGACGCGCGTTTTGCTAACTAACTTCGGATCATCAGTAGATGACTAGATTTAGTTTCTGTGAAAATTTGGAGATTGGATTTTTTTCTAACGAGGAATGATGATCGTTTAATAAAGGGTTGAAATTAACATCCCCTAATCCCCTTGGGCAGGTATAATTTTCAATTTCGAATTGTACAAATCCCTTCAGATAGATGAAATGTTTCGATGAAAAATAAGCTGCAGAATAGTGTGGGTATTGTGTGAAATTGTTTCATAAACATGGTAATCAAAATTATATTCGTACGTCACTGATCTGCGCGTTCGGGTTTTTCCGGAGATTTATCTGCTTTCTTCACACCGGTTGTCCCTGATTTCTCACATTATCGTATATTTCCTCATTCCAAGGGAATATAACAAGCTTTCGGACAACAAAATATAGCCGCAACTTTTTTTTTGTAGGCAATGGTGGGACGACCTGAAAATACTAGTATTTTCGTTGATATATGGTGTTTCAACAAAACCCCCGTATCACAGAATAGCTTTCAGGAGAGACAATCAGCACGGATCAGGAACCAAGAAATTTTTTGACAGACGACAATTGTCAATCTGAAAATTTCGTCGCAAGTTCTATTCTCATGTTGGCTAAATAGTTTTGTATACTATACTTTCGACATATGGCCATTAGAAGAAGTCTAATGGCGTCAGTTCAGGGGATCTTGCTGGTCATTCCTTCAATCATCGCCTCCCTGTACACCGATATGGAAATATTCGGTTGAGGTACAGCCAGAAATTGTTGTTTTTGTAATGAGTTGGTGTTCTAAATTGCAGAAACTATATCGTATTTGCTGGATCTTCTGGGTTGAATCAGAATGAGAGTTTATCTAAGTTAAAACGACATTTTTGGTTGGAGCATGGAAGTGATAAATAAGTGATGTCATAAATGAGAAAGAAACCTATGATATAATCTGCAACAATTCGTTTTCAAACATTAACCTTTCCAGAATATTACGTATATTCACGACTAATCCAGTGAATATTTCAATAAACCATCAGTAGTGGCAATTTTAACGATTTCATTACCACGAAGTATGAAGGTGCACTTATCATAAAACAAAACATCCAATTGAATTACAATCTTACATTGCCATCAATCCGCCTGAGAGTATAACCGCATAGCTGCTGGTTATACTCTCAGGAAAAATTATAATCCATATTTAATATAACTATAATTATAGTTCATGTGCACAAATTAACATCTGTATCAAACGGACCTCATATTATGTCTATAAAAATATTTAAT
>NW_019291868.1:0-17161 GCF_000500325.1 Leptinotarsa decemlineata | reverse complement strand
ATATGGATTTCCGGGATAGCTGCCGGCCCGTTTTTATAGACAAAAAAATATTGACAATCCCCTCCATCTTCATTCTTAAACGCAACATACAAAAATCAAAGCAATTAACAGTGATGGTACCACGAAATGAGAACCGTAAATAAAATAATAATTTGTGATTACACAAAATCATAAATTATATGATGAGACTGCTTCAGAACACAGTCATAATACAAGAAACGGTGATCTTCTAAAAATCCCACAGCATCTCTTGACAAGAATATTACTGGAGTTTTTTCCCAACACCAAATCGTTATTTTTAACACCTCGACACGTGATCATCTTCAAAGAGGAAGATTAAAACTTAGTTTTAACCACATTCGATTTTTAATAATTAATTACGGGAAAACTACGGTACTTAGAAAGCTGAAACAAAGTGCACTGTTTTTCAATTTGAAATTTCTATCAGGTGAACTATAAACCAAAAATCATGAAACAAGTCCATTATCTTGAGAGATTGAAGAAAATAATGATTCTACCAACTGGCAATAGTATTTTAGTAGATCCACTATAGCTGGTATGTAGTAGTTTTACAAAGTGACGGTTTGAAAATCGGCAATAGTTAATAACTTCTAAACAACTAAATGTATGAAAGAAAACGTAAGTAATTATTCGCTTTCACGGGTCACTTATTTCAAAAACTATTCATTCTTGGACAAGAGTATTTTTTTCTGTTGATCACTAATGTGAGTCAAAATGTGACGCTCCAGTCTACTTATATCCTGAGATAAAGACACTCAAATGTCAAAAATCGACCATTTCAGGAAGTCACTTCTTAAAATAAAAATTCGTCAAATAATATGTTATTTTCAATGTGGCATACTACAGACTTTATTCACTTGCTACTTTTTTTCTCATACAAAACGTTTAATTTCCAATAAGCTATGTCATAATCTTGTATATAAAAATGGATGTTTGTTGGTTGGTTGGTAAGTGATAAACTTCTACATCGCTCAACCGATCGTGATGAAACTTGACATGTTATTGAAAGATAAGGAATGCCATCTTCTTTATAGTCATTCAAAATGTACCCTTCACAATCTGAAGGCAGGATTAATTGATTATAATATAATTCCAAAAAAGTAGGCACTAAATTCTCAGAAATAACTGACGTTTTTGCCTTAATCTGTCTTTGTTGTCCGTTAATCTATGACCATTCAGGTGCGTGTGTATGATTTTATTAGAAGATATATAGAATCACAACAATGTTTTCGTTTCAATGCAATCTTATTTGTGAGAATTTAGTCCCTACTTTTATGGAATTTCAGTATAGTTGCATCTATTTGCGGAAATGAATACACATGTGTCGGGGCTGGTGAATTATTAATTAATAATCAGACGGACACAGCGTTTACAAATAATAAAATTTATTACCAACACTAACAAAACGACAAACAGTGTAACCTCGTGGCGAGAAGAATGAGAATTAGCATTAGTTCCCGGCCGAAATCTCAGAACAGAATGAATGCCTTGGCTAAGAAATGTGTTCGAAGTAACTTTCTCACTGACAATGGTCGAGTCATAATTATAGTCAAAAAGGATCAACCACTTGGGCCCTTGTCTTAACCCATAAAAGTGTAAACAATGAGTACCTACTCGAAACATCCCAAGTGGTGCCTGTCGTTCTAAATATCCATATGTTTTTCGTCAATAAACTTTCGTTTTAAGAGAAGAGAGCATTTCAATGATATGCGATGATAAAATACAAAAAATGATAAGTAAAAATCAAAATAAAAGAATTGACATAAAAAACCCAAGCAGATGGATATTTTGGGCGACTGCTCGATAATGCAGTTATGAAAAGTTTTTGTCTTGTATTCAATATATGAATATTGGAATTGTCAATGTTTTTTAATATAGACTCATACTTCAAAAACATATAAACATGCGAGAGGTAGAATTTTATGAGAATGGAAAATATTTCTACATGAGAAACTCCTGCCATTAGTTTCTGAATTTTCCATTGTAATAGTGAGTTTCTGCTGAAAAGTTTTCTGTCTAATATGAAACCTTACGATTCGTTTTTAAACTGGTTGAAAAGTAAGTCATTATCACTATGTAGGCAATTAATTTGTTCATATATACTTTGCATTTTTCTTTTAGACGGGTTTTATCTGAATCTGATTGAATTAACGTTAAATCGTCAGCGTATGCTGTGTACATTCAATTTCCTAAACTATTCTCTATCATTAACGTACAGTAGTATAAAGAGGACAGAACCTGAAATCGACCCCTGCGGCACTTCCATTTCAAGTATGAGTTTTTCTGAATTTTTTGTTAGTAACCCATCATGAGTATTTTGCTTCATGCTCATATACTGAGTTGTATCATATAAAAATTTGAAATCCATTGAAGTGTAAGCCTCTGACTCCAAATGTCTCCAATGTCAGTAATAATTTGTCATGATTTACACAATCGAAAGCCCTACTGAGGTCACAAAAGACCTCAACAGGGCTCTCGTCTACCTCAATCAGGTTCACATTTTTTTCATAAAAATCAAGACTGGCTGTCATCGTCAACTTATTTTTCTGGAAGCCATGCTGTTTATAATTCAGAATTGAAAATATGTCAATGAATTTCAAGAATCTATCCATTCTCCCTCTGATTTGACACGTGTTTTGTAATCCGTGCGTTATTTCAAATTATACCGTTTTGACGGAGGAGTAAAAATTGTTTAATGGGAAAATGAAGGAGCCTAAAATGAACCTAAAATAAATGCAAATTCAGAACTTCAAATGAAGGGGTGTATTTTGATTTGGTTCTACCAGTGTATCGGTTGAGCAAGCTGAACATATCCGTTTAAAAAACACACTTGGGAAATCGCTGGTAGGTGAGTGGGTCTATTCGACCCTCCACCGGAACCCGCAAAGGTTTATTCTGGCTCACACCTATTCTCACTCGGCCAAACAAACCCAGCTTCTTAACGAAGCCGATTAGTTTATATGGTGAGTTGTCTTTCAGGTCAGATGGTAAAAGTACGGCTCTGCCGAACTCTAAAGACCTGATTCGGTCCCCAGCGGGGCAGGCACAAAATATATGCTCTGTTAATGAGGTAGTCGGATAGTCAAGTTGCAAGATTCCCACCTTGATACCCACGACAACCTTCTCATATGAGGGTTTTTGCACGTCAGCTACACCTGACGATGCCTTAGATTCAGCCGTGCAGGGCTTTTTCGCCTCTGGTTTTGGTGAAACCTCACTTGAGCGCAAACGTTTGCTAACTTGCTCATGGGGGGTTAGTTCCCCCACCTGAGACAGATTTTGCGTACGCCGCAGCTCTCGCTCCTGAACTAAATTTACAGGGAGGTCAGTTGGAGTCGTAAACTCGACATCCATCTCCTCTGTAGACTCCTGCATTAAATTTACAGAGAGGTCCGTTAGAATCGTAAACTCGACATCCATCTCCTCTCTAGACTAGCTCCTGAACAAAATTTACAGGGAGGCCCATTGGAGTCGTAAACTCGACATCCATCTTTTCTGTAGACTCGCTCCTGCATTAAATTTACAGGGAGGTCAGTTGGAGTCGTAAACTCGACATCCATCTCCTCTGTAGACTCGCTCCTGATCTAAATTTACAGGGAGGTCAGTTGGAGTCGTAAACTCGACATCCATCTCCTCTGTAGACTCGATCCTGAACTAGATTTACAGAGAGGTCCATTGGAGTCGTAATCTCGACATCCATCTCCTCTGGAGACTCGCTCTTGAATTAAATTTACAGGGAGGTCAGTTGGAGTCGTTAACTTGACATACATTTCCTCTGTAGACTTGCTCCTGGATTAAATTTTACAGGAAGATCAGTTGGAATCGTAGCGTCACAAATCATTTTTTAAGTTTACTCTGTCCATAAAGGTCCCACGAGTAGCTAGGGAATGAAGGTCAATCACGGCAGAGCCCCGCATTATCGTGACAAGGCGATGCTACGACGAGAGGGCGATCGGTATTTCGAAGGTTCCGTAGAGACAGCTGATAGGCTCAGTGTCATTCATCCTCTCGGCACGGATACAGACACCTTAGGATTAAGCCATCGTTGGGATGCAATTCAGTTAGAGAATAACCACAAGTGATTCTGTCATTCCCGTATCCAGCAGGGCTAATTGGAAGCAGGCATCCGATGGCCGGTTTGCTCAACCCCCACACCCCAAGCCAATGCACTCGCCAAACAGCGCCATCTAGTGGCGAGTTACAGAAAAATTGATAACCTAAAAACCTCTATGAAAAATTACTTATACATGTCAAGTTTCATCACGATTGGTTGAGCGATGTAGAAGTTTATCACCAACCAACCAACAAACATCCATTTTTATATATATGATTATTAGATTTCACATTACGTTATATATGAAAATTGAAAAACAATAAATTGCCATAAATGTTCTCACAGTTACCTCTCTCTCTTATGAGTTTTGAGGATTTCATTAATGATCCTATTCATTAAAATGATTGGAATATTCTTGACTTTTCCTTCGAACTTATCTACTCTTATTGGCGATAATTTTAAAACGCATGTGGTTTATTAGAGCTTATCTATAAATTCGCTTCATTTTTCCTGTCGACTAGAATTAGCTTATCAATATTACGGATATCTTGAAAAAATAGAAACAGAGTGGCGGACAAAATAAGTACGGTGTGGAATTGTTCTGAAAAATGGATTGAAATGTTGAAGAATATAAGTTTCACTTATTTAATATTGGTCCTTATTTTTAATTCCTATGAAATTAATAAATGTGGTAATGAATTTTACTTACTATATAGAAATAAAGATTCGCATGAGAAAGAAATCTGAGACACTTCCAAATATCCTTATGAATGTATTTACGAACTTTTATCCGTGACATAAAAGTCATAATGTTATGAATGATATGAATGTTTTATCTTATGATATTATCCAGATAGGTGCTGATGGGGAATAATACAAGCGTCGACTCCGTAACTTCGGAGACCGCTATTGAATAGGAAAAAGCGTTTTTTTTTGTAAAATTTAACGTTCATATAAAAGTAGTTGTTTCGACAGTATTTTTTCTTTCGTGTAATTCAATGTTTATTTGGAAGTAGCTGTTTCGAGAGGGCTTTTTCTTCCAGTTTGCTTCTGGATGTAGGTTAGGTTAGGTCCAAAGTGAGTTGGTCTATTTGACCCTCCACCGCAATACGCAAGGGTTTATTGTGGCTCACACCTATTTACACTCGACCAAATAAACCCAGCTTCTTAACGAAGCTGATTAGTTTCTATGGTGAGTGATCTTTCAGGTCAGATTACAAGAGTACGGCTCTGCCGAACTCTAAAAGCTTGATTCGGTCCCCAGCGAGGCAGGCACAAAGTATATGCTCTGCTGTTTCATCATTTTTCAAACAGAGGCGGCACACTGTCTTCTGACAGTCCGAGTCTCTGCATATGATGATTCAAATGTCAGTTACCTGTAAGAAGGCCTAATGGACATAGTAGTTCATCCCTAATGTAGTCCAACAACTGTTTGGTTTCAAACTTCGAAGGGTGAATAAACGCCTTGGAGTCAGCCAATCCTGGAAGATTCTGCCAGAAGTCCATAAGTCCATAAATCTGCTATCCAGGTGTTCAATCTTTGTTTGTCAAAGCCTAAAGCGATGCCAATGAAGCTGCTTGCAGCACCCTCCTTTGCAAGGGAGTTAGTAGCATCATTGCCTTCCAGGCCAGTATGGCTAGGAATCCATACCAGAGACAATCTGTTAAGTCTTCCTATTGAGGAGAGTCGTTTTTGACAATTTGCTACCAATTTAGACGTTGCTCAGTAGGAACCAAGAGCTTCCAACGCCGCTTGACTGTTCGAGAATATATTAATTGACTTGTGTATGAGGTTGGATTCTTCCCATTTGTCCGCATACAATTCAAGAGCGTAAATTTCCGCTTGAAATACAGTCTCGAAGGTTCCTAGGCAGGCTGATATCTCTGTCCTGTGTCTGCGACTGAAAACACCTGCACCAGAACCGGAAGGTGTTTTTGATCCATCTGTGAACCAACAACTATCTGCTCTTAATATTTCCTTCTCCCGGAGGATCCAGTCCTCTCTACTCGGGAACAGTACTTCATAAGGCAGTTCGTAGTTGATAGTTGGAGGCATAAAGTCAGAGGTCATTTCCAGAATGCTGTGACTTCCAGTGTCACCTATCAGTCTGTTGCATTCTGTATTAAATTGATTTGTTCAATTGGCAATGTGCACCAATCTATATGCAGTCCATCTAGCCTCTCTCTTCAGAAAAATATGGAGAGGAGATAGATCTAGCAGGATCTCCATGGCCGCTAACGGTGTGGTACTGATGGCATCACTGATGGCCAGACAAGCCTGTCTCTGTAAGTCAGAGAGCTTCGGCTGGGCCGTTTTCAGTAAAGTCTTCGGCCACCAGGCAATTGCAGCATATCATCTGACATCATCACTTACATCTATCACAATCACAATCATCACGTAAATCCAATGGATTTGTTTGGGATCTAAACCCCCAAATAAATCCTTCGACATGTTTGTAGAGACAGTCTGGCTTTGTTTAAAACTTTTTCCAAGTGAGCGTTATAGGTGTGTTTTTTTTCAAGGACAATGCCAAGATATTTCACCTCCGTTTCAAATGGAATGACCTCACCATTGAGGGAAAGTGGCGTTAGATCGTCCAATTTTCTCCTCCCGGTGAAGGGGATTATCACAGTTTTGCTGGGGTTGACAGACATCTGCTCCCTCAGGCACCAATTGTGAACAACGTCCATCGTGCTTTGGGGATGACAAGATCATCTGCATAAGCTTGCAGATCTACTTTTCTTCTGCCGAGGGCATCAAGCAGACTATCCATCAAGAGTGACCACAGAAGGGGAGATAGTACCCCAACTTGAGGGCAACCTCTGGTGACCCTGGACCTAATGGCCTCGCCTTGAAGAGTCGTAGTTGTAGTTCTGTTTACCAGCATGGCATAGATCCAGCCAGTTATGGTCGATTCTATACCTTTCCTAGCCAGAGATGATCCTATAAATTTAGGTAGTGCATCGTCAAAGAATTTCATTTATTTTATTGCTTTTTATTCAATCGAATACTTTTTGAAAAGAAGGATAGGATAAAGTTGAAAAAATTAAGAATTTTTGGATGGTTTAAAGGAAATATCTGTGAATGGACATGCTTTGTTGATTTTCAATTTATTTTTCTGAGTAGTTTAATAAGTGTATGGAAGAAGACAATAGAAATTAAATGTTTCGAACATGTCATTCCTCGTGCGCTTCTTGCAAACATTGTAATGCAGATAAAATGAAGTGATGACAATCTGAACATACGAACATAAAAGATCAGATTCTGGAAGGACGTCCTCATGAATATGCTCTTTTTCCGAGTCCATAGCTTTTTCTAAATCCCTATTAATTAGCTCTTCCCAACAAATTAATAGATTAAAGTGGTTCATACTATTCAAAATAGTTCAATAAAGAGCTTTGTAAAATTGAATAGAGTGGAGGAAAAGACGAATATTCAAATATTGCGGATTACGTACATTCGATTAGCGGTTTTTTTCAGAAATGCAAGAACTGAATTTATGTATTCCTGAACTGCCGATGGAACAGCCATTTCAGAAAAGCTACTAACTTTATAATATTTGCGTTTCTTATCGTTGTTTCGCTATCTTCGATAAATAATCTATTTACTTTTTAGTCATCGTTAATTACAATTCCATAGCGTTTACGACACTGATATGTTTGATATCGATCAGCATACCTTAGAATTAACCATGTTTGTTTCTCAAATGCTAAGTATATGCTATAAGTGAGGATAATGTCAGTCATTCGTAGAATCGCCAAGAAAACTAGACTAGTTGTCAGTAACCTTGACCTTTTAGTCTGTTTCGCTATTTGGATGGATAATAATACAAGAGTCAGTTCATATTTAATCAGTTCGGACTTCCATTGTCTAATATTATATAAATTGATTCCTGAATTCGAATCTCTGAAAAATATTAAAAAGATTAACAGAAAATAACAATTTTATTTGAACAAAAAACTGAAATTACAAAGAAATAACATTAAACCATTCTGAAGAACTTTTCAGGAAAGATAAACAAGTTGGACAGTTGTTTTATCAAGTATATTGAACGAGCTATAGTCCAAACTGAAAAATAATTTTGAGGAACACTCAGTAAACTATTTGCATAGACGTTACTGATTCTTGTTTTTTAAATAAGTGCACGTCCATTCATCTGATAAATTTACATGTTTTGTTTACATCTGTGATAAAAATTCCTTAAAACGGTGAATCATTGCTTGTGATAATTCATATCAGATGTGTCATAACGAGTAAAACAATTCAGAATAAGATTAAGACTGTTACAAACATTTTTGCAAGTTTTTCGATACTATCAAATTTTTTAAGGATACCTCAAATTCTACTAATGAAGTTGGCTGGTGAAACATGTTTCAAAACCAGATTAGTCACAGAATAGTTGATATTGATATGAACAACAGTTTTTTCATAATATTATTTTTTCGAGCAGTGAATTGTCTACAATATTTCTATTTCTACCTTAGTAGAGTAACAAAGTTTGTCAAAAAAGGTTTTCATTAAAATTATCTATTTAGGTAGATAAGTAAGTAATACTATATATAATTATTGGCTCTAAATACAACTGAGGGAATATTACAGGTATTATTTTGCTCTGCAAAAAAGTGACGGAAAAACATTGATTGGAGTCAAGCAGAAAACGATATGGATCATTTAATAGAGCATTAAATCGTAGTTATAGCAAATGGTATTGATGCGATAGTGCTATTGATAGCTGATGATGAAGAAATGTTTTTTAACTAGTTTATTCGACAAAAAACATGTTGATGAAATACCTTAATATTACAAGAATTAATCTATTCTTTATTCATGCATTGAATGAATTTGATATATCCGCGACGTCCGCTTTCATAATAAAAGAAAAAAAAATTAGATTCGATTATTATTAGTAGTTATGACTATATAAGTATAGCTATATAAGTAAGAGCTTCCGAAAACTTGTCTGTTTTTTGTATTCCTAGACGCGACTAGCTATCAGTTTGTATAAGTTTGAAAATGTCCTTATAGGTCGAAACTGCAGTAATGTTAGTTACAAATAAAAGTGTTAAAAAACATAGAAAATTTCAATTCTCTTTTCTTCATGATTTCCTACCACGTAGTAACGGCTACATCCATCAATTTACCCAAAAAAATCAAATAAATACACCTACAGAAATTCGTCTCTGTTTGTTGCAAAGTTCATGTGGCTCTGTGTAGAATCGTTTCGAAAAACGACATAATCCAATGAAGTATAATGAATAAGACCAACTCAGTGTTAGTTTTAGCGTTGTTGAAAACGGAAAAACTAATATTTGGAGTATTAGTGAAGATATAGAGATTGGTAAAGTAACTGTTGCTTTACATTTTGGTTTCAAGGTGAGAGAGAAAATGATATCGCATTTCCATACAGGATTTTATGGACAGACGAAGCAACTTTTACGTCGAACGGAACAGTTACTTTCCAAAATTGTCGCTGGTGGTCCAACAATAATCCAAATTTTGTAATAGAATGCCGTGACCAATATTCATTTAAGACAAATGTATGGTGTGAGTTATTACATAACCAAATAATTGGACCATATTTTTTTAGAGAAAATTTGAACGCACACATGCACAGAAATTACATCTAAGTGTTAGACGAAATTTGTGGTATCAGCTTGACGGGGCACAGATCCACCAAACGGTGAAAGTGAAACAGTATCTCAGTCAGATGTTTAGAGGTAAGTGATAGGACGAGATTGGGAAGATTATCGGCCACCAAGATCACCGGGCTTATCTCCGATGGACTTTTTTCTATGGGGTTATCTGAAACAAAAAGTGTTAAAGCACAGACTGTTTGAAAACAATGAGCATTTAGAGAATACCATTCGGGAGTATTGTGCTAACATAAATCCCCTATTTATAAAGAACGTCGTCACGAAGTCTGTGAATGAAAAAACTATAATTTGTATAGAACGGGAAGGACGGCATACTGAATGATGAATTCGGGTTCTTTATAACATTATTGAGATAAATCAATGAATGTTATGATGTTTTGTTGTGAATTTGGTTATGGTTATTTTGGTTCAATGTTAATTACTAATGGTGAAACTAAATAATATAAGATTTATGAAATTAACTCAAGAAGCGTTATTATTTGCATCAAAATATTTCGAACTCATCTGCAGCTAATGGGATACAAATCTGTTAAAAAAGGGAATACGAGTTCGATAATAATGAAGAGAAATACGTTCATTTGATTACTGACATATTAACCTCCATACATTGAAAATCCTAATCAGTTTAAAAATGAAATGAAAAATCTCCAACGAAAAAATTTCCATTTTTTTTTCATATACAGGATTCAACAATTACTTGGATATGTTATTGAAAAGTGATAAGAATAAAAGGTATGTGTATCTTGCCCTAATGACTTCAGTGGACTAATCGGAATTTTGATGACAGTTCTGAAATTGAATTAATAGGATGGATGACATGCATTTCAAATTGTATTCCCTTATAATTTTTATTCATGAAGAACGCAATTGGATGAAATTTTGACATACACCATTAGAAAACTACATGAGTAGGTAGTTACTTTTTTCTCAAGAAAGGTTGGTTGGGTAACAAGATATTAACACGTGTCGAGGTGTAAAAATAACGATTTGGTGTTGGAAAAAACTCCAGTAATATTCATTACTACACCAAAGGTTCCAAACAGTATATCACAATTACAAGATTTGATTAGAAATTCCAGCATTTACTTTTTTTGAGACGTTATCAAACAGTAATTTTCAATTGTCAGTAATTGTCAAGGACAATAACAACTTGTGTTTAAAAGTTTTGTAGAAAGTTACTGGAGTAATTAGATAACCTGTACAGATTCTTTTGGGATCATCCGAATATGTCAGAAATCTAGCAGATTGAAAGCATTTATGAACATCTTTGATCTACCTATGTAAAAAAAGTGGGAGCCCTGAGGAACATTGAACCAAATGGGTGAAAAATGAAAAAAAATATATTTTTTCCTCTCGAAATCTGGATATTTTGCGAAGATGGAAGTAAATACAGCACAATATAAGCACACAATAAGTGCATAAAATGTATATAGTTATATTCTTTTTGATAGTCTTACAAACTAATTCGTTCAATTCAGTAATAAATTTTTGCACTTTTGATTTGAACTTGATCTGATTTATGAGTTATAATACCAGAAATTAGCAAGCCGAGTGAATGTTAAATTAAAATTATTCAAATTATCAAGAAATTATACCATTACAGGGACGTTCAACATATTAACCACATTCTACCTCATGAAAATAGTTCATGTTTCAAATCACCAAAGAAGGTATTCAAATTGTCTGTATCGACCTCTTACATGAAGGTTGGGTTTTGTTTAATTGAACGAGTTACATTGAAGTTATATAATAAAATATCAACGCAATTAACAATACGTAACAATTTATTAGCATTAACCTGAAGGTAGTTCATCGACTTATTGGAAACCAAATAATGCAGTTTTCTTTTATTCTGTTCCGTCAATAAATAATTATTATTTTCAACTAAATGGAATATTGATTTGGTTACGGATTAATGAAATCGTAAAAAATATATTTAGCTTCTTGTCGAAGTTTTGAACTTTATGAAATTTATCCTTGAGACTCTACAGAGGAAATATTTTCCTATACAGGGTGTTAATGGGAATTTCCCTTATTAACTGTATAATCGAAATTTCAAAATTTGATGCACGTTCGGTAACCATAATAGATGCAGTTAGAATGGCTTCAAGTCAAACTTGTATCAGCTCTAAGAAATATTACATTTTCCCAAAAATATCAAGAAAAACTGGGTTTCTGACACCAGTCAATTTTCAGCATTCGTTTTGATGTTATGAATCCTTTCCAAGAAAAAAAAGTTCTAGTGTGAATTTAATTTTTGGGTTATAGCTGTGGAATACTTAGAGTAATTGTTGTTTGTTTTTTGGATTTCAAGAGAAAATATTTGTGAGAGTCTCGTGGTTTGTCCTAGTATCACACGAAAAACAATGGCTTTGGTGAGTCATATTTTTTCAACACTGTCTTGAAATGAGAAATGAAACTTTTCTTTTGAATATTTTGTCATATAATTAGATGGACGTAATGAAGTTAAAACGTCAGGGAAAACTAAATTGTTTTTCTATAATGTTATTGATCCGTGATCCAACCATTACAGTGTATAATATCATTTGCATTCATAAAGAAAACCATCACCTATATATCATTAGAGAAAAATGTTTTGAATATATAAACATCGAAGAGAAAATTATTTTAACTGTGAACACTTCAAATATCATTAAAATGTCACTATCATTTTGATATATACCATAAATACAGAAAGTTTGCCGTTGTCTCGCGATATAAAACATGATTCATAAATATTCTTAGATGTAGGCACTTGAGAAAATTTAAAAAATCTTCACTTACGTTAATTACCTGTCGTTTTGAACATTCCCTGTCTGTAATGATTCATACCAGACGGATAAAAGGATAAGAAATGTGGCGCTTCACTCATAAAACTATTCCCTGTGACGCACCAATAAATTCAGGTTCAATGAAAAATTAATATATACATACTACTGTTCCAGTAGTTTTTCGAATTTGATTTTTTCTTCTGGAATTCCGATATTGCCTCACTCAAAATATGCCGATTTCGAGAAAATAAACTATTATTTATTAGAAATTTCATCCGTACGAATAAATAATTCGACCAATTTCCTGTCACAATGGTTTTAGAAGAGAATTCACGTAAAATGTCAAGAGACGATCACTGAGGAAAGAGAACAATGAGGGGAATATTTCCTAAAATGTTTTTTTCACATATAGTCAGTGGGCATACTTGAAGACTGGCTATAAATCAAACGATTCGTTCTGGCCAATCTCAACTCCTTACACTGTAAGTTAATGGACTGACACCTATCAGAAAACAACTACTTCCCTGGCTAATAGCATAAAGGGCGTTGGATTGTATCCGACACGTGTCAGTGCAGGATTCTTCACTGAAGTTATTCCTGCATATGATGTTGGCGATGCAACTGCCTTAATCGATTTTCAATTATTGGAACACACTTGCAGACGGTTTCGGGCTGTTTGGCCACTCGTCAGTGGAAGGTAGTATCTATCATCAACATAAAGTCGATGATTTCCGATAATTGAAAATCTAATTCCTTCAGAGTATTATTCCTCGAACTAGGCTGAAGCGGACAACAAACAACAGGTTTGTCATCGTCTCATCTGCCTGTGAACGAGTAACCAGCCGCATATCCAAAATTTGGCTAATTCCTTGTATGCAGAAAGAAAAATGTTCACATATAGTCAATGCGCATACTTGAAGACTGACTATGAACCAAATCATCTGGAGGCACAATTCGTTCAGGCCAGACTGGCTATAAATCAAGTTGTGGTATTAGCCAGGTGAGTAATTGTTTTCTGATAGATATCAGTCCTTTTACCTACAGTGTAGGGAGTTGATACTGGCCTGAACGAATTGCTCCTTTAGATAATTTGGTTTATAGCCAGTCTTCAAGTATGCCCACCGACTATATGTGAAAAGTTTTCTTTCTATATACGAGGAATTGGGCAAATTTCGGATATGCGGTTGGTAACAAATCTGTTGTTTGTTGTCCTGCACTAGCTTTCAGTAATCGTCTACAATTCTGAGCTACAGAATACTTAATTTCAGAAACCATGCGGTTTGAACAAGTTTACAGGTCAGCCATATATGTTTTCTGTGGTTTTGATAAGATTAAATTGTAAATTATCACATGAAAAAATAAATCCGAACGACGCGCGACGCTGGTCTTTCCCGATCGATTGCGACTTGGTCAAGGTCGCGCTCAGCTTCACTTGTATATATATCTCTTGAAAATTCTGGAAAACATAATCTTGTGAACAAAGCTTGGGTAGTAAATACTTAAAAAAGTGCAATACATACCAAATGAAATAAAAATAAAAATGGTGCATGGGTACAAACTATGTTATAATGAATGATATAAAAGATATGTATACAGGCTGATTCACGGTGGATGGCACATTAGACGTTTCTGGTGAACCAGATATGATATGAATGTTATAATATTATCCAAATAGGTGCTGATGGGGAATAATACAAGCGTCGACTCCGTAACTTCGGAGTCCGCTATTGAATAGGAAAAAGCGTTTTTTTTTAATTTAACGTTCATATAAAAGTAGTTGTTTCGACAGTATTTTTTCTTTCGTGTATTTCAATGTTTATATGGAAGTAGCTGTTTCGAGAGGGCTTTTTCTTCCAGTTTGCTTCTGGATGTAGGTTAGGTTAGGTCCAAAGTGAGTTGGTCTATTCGACCCTCCACCGCAACCCGCAAGGGTTTATAGTGGTTCAAACCTATACACATTCGACCAAATAAACCCAGCTTCTTAACGAAGCTGATTAGTTTCTATGGTGAGTGGTCTTTCAGGTCAGATTACAAAAGTACGGCTCTGCCGAACTCTAAAAGCTTGATTCGGTCCCCAGCGAGGCAGGCACAAAGTATATGCTCTGCTGTTTCATCATTTTCCAAACAGAGGCGGCACACTGTCTTCTGACAGTCCGAGTCTCTGCATATGATGATTCAAATGTCAGTTACCTGTAAGAAGGCATAATAGACATAGTAGTTCATCCCTAATATAGTCCAACAACTGTTTGGTATCAAACTTCGAAGGGTGAATAAACGCCTTGGAGTCAGCCAATCCTGGAAGATTCTGCCAGAAGTCCATAAGTCCATAAATCTGCCATCCAGGTGTTCAATCTTTGTTTGTCAAAGCCTAAAGCGATGCTAATGAAGCTGCTTGCAGCACCCTCCTTTGCAAGGGAGTTAGTAGCCTCATTGCCTTCCAGGCCAATATGGCCTGGAATCTGTTAAGTCTTCCTATTGAGGAGAGTCGTCGCAAATTTGTCAATTTACTACCAATTTAGACGTTGCTCAGTAGGAACCAAGAACTTCCAACGCCGCTTGACTGTTCGAGAATATATTTATTGACTTGTGTATGAAGTTGGATTCTTCCCATTTGTCCGCATACAATTCAAGAGCGTAAATTTCCGCTTGAAATACAGTCTCGAAGGTTCCTAGGCAGGTTGATATCTCTGTCCTGTGTCTGCGACTGAAAACACCTGCACCAGAACCGGAAGGTGTTTTTGATCCATCTGTGAACCAACAACTATCTGCTCTTAATATTTCCTTCTCCCGGAGGATCCAGTCCTCTCTATTCGGGAACAGTACTTTATAAGGCAGTTCGTAGTTGATAGTTGGAGGCATAAAGTCAGAGGTCATTTCCAGAATGCTGTGGCTTCCAGTGTCAGCCATCAGTCTGTTGCATTCTCTATTAAATTGATTTGTTCAATTGGCAATGTGCACCAATGTATATGCAGTCCATCTAGCCTCTCTCTCCAGAAAAATATGGAGAGGAGATAGATCTAGCAGGATCTCCATGGCCGCTGACGGTGTGGTACTGATGGCATCACTGATGGCCAGACAAGCTTGTCCCTGTAAGCCAGAGAGCTTCGGCTGGGCCGTTTTCAGTAGAGCCTTCGGCCACCAGGCAATTGCAGCATATCATCTGACATCATCACATACATCCATCACAATCACAATCATCACGTAAATCCAATGGATTTGTTTGGGATCTAAACCTACCTCTAAATAAATCCTTCGACATGTCCATAGAGATAGTCTGGCTTTGTTTAAAACTTTTTCCAAGTGAGCGTTCCAGGTCAGTTTTTTATCAAGGACAATGCCAAGATATTTCACCTCCGTTTCAAATGGAATGACCCCACCATTGAGGAAAGTGGCGTTAGATCGTCCAATTTTCTCCTCTCGATGAAGGGGATTATCACAGTTTTGCTGGGGTTGACATACATCTGCTCCCTCAGGCACCAATTGTGAACAACGTCCATGGTGCTTTGGGGGATATTATAAGCTACCCTTGCCGGCGTGGATCTTGCCAGGATGACAAGATCATCTGCATAAGCTTGCAGATCTACTTTTCTTCTACCGAGGACATCAAGCAGACTATCCATCAAGAGTGACTACAGAAGGGGAGATAGTACCCCACCTTGAAGGCAACCTCTGGTGACCCTGGACCTAATGGCCTCGCCTTGAAGAGTCGTAGTTGTAGTTCTGTTTACCAGCATGGCATAGATCCAGCCAGTTATGGTCGTTTCTATACCTTTCCTAGCCAGAGATGATCCTATAAATTTAGGTAGTGCATCGTCAAAGATTTTCATTTATTTTATTGCTTTTTATTCAATCGAATACTTTTTGAAAAGAAGGATAGGATAAAGTTGAAAGAATTAAGAATTTTTGGATGGTTTAAAGGAAATATCTGTGAATGGACATAATTTGTTGATTTTCAATTTATTTTTCTGAGTAGTTTTATAAGTGTATGAAAGAAGACAATAGAAATTAAATGTTTCGAACAGGTCATTCCTCGTGCGCTTCTTGCAAAAATTGTAAAGCAGATAAAATGAAGTGATGACAATCTGAACATACGAACATAAAAGATCAGATTCTGGAGGGACGTCCTCATGAATATGCTATTTTTCCGAGTCCACAGCTTTTTCTATATCCCCAATAATTAGCTCTTTCCAATAGATTAAAGTGGTTCATACTATTCAAAATAGTTCAATAAAGAGCTTTGTAAAATTGAATAGAGTGGAGGAAAGAAGACGAATAATCAAATATTGCGGATTACGTACATTCGATTAGCGGTTTTTTTATATTTTTATATAAAACGAATGTTCACAGTTTCAGCTGTTTGTTGGAGAGAGGCATAGAAGGTGGAGGGGTTCTGCGTGTTGCGGTTGACATTGACATTTCAATTTGAAATATTCCATTTTTTTCATTCCCATAATAATAATTCGTTCAGTTCTTCGGTTTCTTAAAAAGGGTTATTACACAACCCTCCATTCTCTCTCTAAAAAAAATGTGAACCTGAAAGGAGTTGAGTTTGGGGTTCATATTTTAATAACAAACAAATTGATTTATTTTCTAAAAAATAGTCAGAAATGCAAGAACTGAATTTATCTATTCCTGAACTGCCGATGGAACAGCCATTTCA
>NW_019291867.1:49121-63182 GCF_000500325.1 Leptinotarsa decemlineata | reverse complement strand
ATTTGAATATCTAGTCGTGTTACTGTTGATATCCTTTCAATTTGATAATAATTCCATTGTGTGGATACTGTAGTGGATTTTTCTGTTTGTATCCCGAATATATAAATAAAAATAAATAATAACTCAATGGCGGCCATTTTGAACATTAATTGGGGGGTATATAACAGTTTTAGATTCAGTTCGAGATGCTTCAAATAGACGAAGAAATGACTTGGTAATCCATAAAAAAACTTTCTGGAAGCTTTGAGTCGCCCTGTATATTGGAAATACTAAAAAACACTTTAAACTATCCCACCTAACCTAGTGCTTCAATTTTTTTTGCGAAAAACAGAAAAAGGTTATTATAATGGTTAAAACCCGTCGTTTAACCTTTATAATCGATGAAATAAACTTTTTAGCCAAAACATCCTGACAGATAATATTATCCAAACTGTATGTGAGAAATTCTTCAATCATACAAGCACTTTTGTAGAAACCTACAGCTTTAAAAGTAGTCCGACTACCGCAATAACATCACTCCCAGAACTAAGTGTTTCTCAACAGTTTTATAGGGGTAACATAGTAGCTAAAATACGTTGAAATGCTTTCTACTGATACCAATTTATTTTATATAACGACGCCATTTTAAATGATAGCGATCCGGGATACTGAAATTAGATGAGTTGAAAATATGAAATACCGCACATGAAGTGATATTTACAGCTGGAAAGTACATAAATATTATTACATTATATTATTCAGAATGAAGTGAGTTAAGTTTGTGAATAGAAAATCGATACGTCGTCGACAGAGTGAATTTTTATATAATTAATAATTTTACCGGAAACATTTATAAATGGGTGGTGCGCTCAAATTTTGCTAATAATAGGCTATATATTTGTCAATAAAATTGCATTTGCAGTAAAAATATCAATCTTCGAAACACAAACAATGTCTATGATAGTTTTATGAGTGCAAAAGCAACCTTTCTATTTCTTAGTTTTCAGTTGGTGATATATCAATTATATTTTCCTATTGTACAATACAAAATTACTCCTTGCGTCTTCAAGAAAACTTTTTTTAACACTTTTTTATTTTATTGTTATCGTTTTCGGCAGTATTATATTTTATAACGCCTACTTGGAACTACTAAAAAATTCTTATAAAACTGTCTTCTGATTTTTTATAAGTATCGCTTGAATATGTTGCAAAACTGCAGTAAGGGATGTCTTTACAAAACTATTTTTTAAGATTGTTAGACAAATTTTATAGTAACTGCCAAAATGTTTATAGGACTGTTTTGTAGTGTTTGTAAAAGGCCTTACAAAATATTGATAATAACTCTAATGTTTTATGAAACGGTGCCAATTTTCTATTTATAGCAGTTTTATAAACACATTGAAAACATTTCTGGGAGAAATGTAGTTTTATAATTTGTTTCTCCGAAACATTTCCGCAACTATTATAAAATACGAAATTGCTAGTGGGGTAGTTATTGTTTTTAGCTTATTTGAAAAAAATAATTTTTTATTTCGATGTTCCTTAAAAGCATGTTTTTTAGTTTTTCAAACTATATTTATTATTTGAGTGGTTGAACTAATTTTTCCTCTACCAACTATCGGTCTAGGCTGTTTCATAGCCCACAATTCCTATTTTGGGAACGGTAAGACCTAGAAGGCCGGTTAAATTGAACTGAAGTTTTCTATTTTGGGAAACTGGAATGATTTCTTTTCAGTTCGAGAATATCGGCGGTTATTTTGAAATATTGGAAAATACTGAAATTGTCGAATCTCTTTTTTTGGCTCTACCGCATCTGTCACATCTGATACGAACCAATTTGTGATGCGACGTTTCGTTCATTGGATTCAATCGTTATTTAATTACCTAAATACGTACTTATGATTATTTTAATTCGAATTTTGTAGCCACTGCTATAACAAAGTCAGCCACGTTTTACAATGCGAGTGTTTTCAGACTTTTTCTTATCATCACTAGATGGTCATATAATTCCCGTTCAGAGCTACCTCAAGAAAGTAGGAACCAATATTTTTTGGGTCTTGAACGCAAAGCTATACATAAACTCCACATATAGGAGAAACATGAAATTATATCAAGCGACAAACAGAAAACAATCTCAAAAGATATAACAAATCAAAAACTTGGTTATTTGAATTTTCCATATGAATTTTGAGGCTATGTGAAAGAAGTGTGGATACAAAAGTTGTGGACCTTTTTATTATCCACAACTCTTCATCAAATTTTTCCATAGAACTTGTAATTTTGCCGGAAATCGCGATAAACAGTTTTTCACCCTTAAAAACTCACTACCTTTCACTTTTCGATTTCAGATCGCCCGACATTCACTGTTCCTTCCATTTTTATCATATTATCTTCCTCTCTACTACTATTTCATTTGACTTATTACCTTTTCAGAAAGCTTCGGCACTGGAATAAATAATAAGGTCTTTTTAAAAATTCATTTCTAACATTATGATTTGTTCCTGGGGTAATTTCGTTGTAAACATCTTTTTCTGTCCACAGGTTATGAATTTGCGGTTGTATAACGTACCTTTTAGATGTCACATATCTCCTCTAGAAGCTTCATATCAAGTGATCTAGTCGAAAACTCATTAGGATTTGTCAAATTTTCTAACCAGTAGCAAACGTGGTTTCTCGAAATGGCCCACTGGGTCACCTGATAAGGCATCTCTATTTCTGAGGAAATACGTGACATGTACAACCACAGTTCATTTTAGAAGGAGGGAGGGCTATTTATGTCTACATTGTACTCCATATGCTACCTCTCCATATTTTTCTGAAGAGAGAGGCTAGATGGACTGCATATGGACTTGTGCACATGGCCAATTGAACAAATCAATTCAATGAAGAGTACAACAGAGTGTTGGTCGACACTGGAAGTCACATCATTCTGGAAATGACCTCTGACTTTATGTCTCCAACTGTCAACTACGAAGTGCCTTATAAACTACTGTTCCCGAGTAGAGGACTGGATCCTCCGTGAGAAGGAAACATTAAGAGCAGACAGTTGTTGGTGTTTTCAGTCGCAGGTGTTTTCAGTCGCAGACCCACGACAGAGAAATCAACCTGTCTAGGAACATTTGCGACCGTATTTCAAGCGGAGATTCACGCTATTGAATTATGTGCGGGGAGATTGGGAGAATTCAACTCCATACAAAAGTCAATAAAAATATTCTCGGGCAGTCAAGCGGCGTTGGAAGCGCTGGGCAACGTCTAAGTTGACAGCAAAATGCTAAAAACGACTCTCATCGATAGGAAGACTTAACAGATCATCTTTGGTCTGGATTCCTGACCATACTGGCCTGGAAGACAATGAGGCTACTGATTCCCTTGCAAAGGAGGGTGCTGCGAGCAATTTTTTCAAACCAGAACCTGTCATTGGCATCGCTTTAGGCTTTGCTAAACAAAGATTGAACACCTGGATGGCAAGAAGATTTATGGACTTCTGGCAGAATCTTCCAGGACTGGCTCACACCAAGTCCCTCATTTACCCTTCGAAACTTCATACCAAATAGTTGTTGGACTACAGTAGGGATGAAGTACGATGTCTTACAGGTCACGGTCATTTGACAGAGGGGACCTAATCAGGTGTTTAGAGTTCGGCAGGGCCATACTCTTACCTTTTAACCTGAAAGACCACTCACCATACGAACTAATCGGCTTCGTTAAGAAGCTGGGTTTATTTGGTTGAGTGTGAATGGGTGTGTACCATGAAAAACCCTTGCGGGTTGCGATGGAAGCTCGAATAGACCCACCCACTTTGGACCTAATCTAACCTAACAACATATTATGCTATACTGGGAAATTAGTATAATTTTAAAATGTCTGAGAGATACGCTTTTGAATTGATGACTCTCCAGACTGTTCCAATCGTATATTTATGAAAATTTTCATAGAAAGTACCATTTTTAAAAGTTTATTGAATTAATAGAATCAACATTCCTGTTTTTTCGGAACTTGTTACATGAATCTTGACAAAAAAATTAGGGGTAATTCATCTCACGAACTCAGTCGATGAATTCGCATCAGCTGAATATTTGTTTTATGTCAATATTCATTTCATTGTATACATAAGACCATTCAAATTCCCTGAAAAACACAGGGGTCCAAAAATTGAGTACTACAATATTTCAGAAAAATGTATTGTGCTTACTTCAAATAAAATACGTTTTCCATTTCTTCTTCATTATTATCAACAAATTCAAGAATACCAACTTACTGTCAATTTAAAAAACGAAACAAATTACAATCATCCATGTTTGTGAATACAAATTAAAATTTCAGTTTCTCAGTCGTAACTGTTAGTAAAAAGTCTGGGCATAACAACTCTTATCTACATCAAAAAAAAGTATGATACCTAGCATTATTTTGTGTTTCTGCTCATCTGATAGGGCTGATAAAGTTGACTCTGCATCGACGAGTTGCATTCCTTCGAACACATCATGAATGTACGAGATTAAAATCTCCTTTTCTCTTGCCTTCAAGCTGTTCATGATTATATTTCCAGCATTTTTCACGTCGAGTAGACTCAATGTTACTAAACCAAATCCAATACAGAAAGCTACAAAAAAATACAGTGTGAGTCGCATCGAACTCCCTTCAAAAGTTTGAAATGAAGGAGTGAATATACTGTACTGTGAAAGCAAATTTTTGTTGTGGGGGAATCAATACTTGTCACTGTTTTTTGAAAAAATACACAAAATAAACACAATCTGAAAAAATAAAAGCTGAGTCGATAGAGAAACTACAGAAATGTAATAAAGGCCAAACTGAAAATTTCTTCCCGAAAAGTTTCAGTATGTCTATTATTACACTTCAACAGATTTTTCATTGATTAAGCTTTGTTGATTTTCCAGATTGTGAAAGGTTATATACCCAAAAGCAATGAAAAAACGAGAATCAAAACGATCGTTATCTAAGTGCATCTTCATCTGGCGAACCAACTCCAAAGTGTGCAGAGAAGCAACAATCGGCTGACAAGGTTAAGGTATCATTATTTTGGGATGCGCATGGTATAATATTTATCGACTATCTTTAAAAGGGAAAAACCAGCAGCAGCCACTATTATAGGATATTCACGTTAAGAAGAAAATTACATTTTTGGTAATTTTGTATATCCAATATAAAAACGTTAAAATTCCAAATGAAATGCGTTGAATAGCAATGAAACTAGTGAAATTTCATTTTGTAAGTTGCTCAACTGATTGAATTTCAGACGTAGACTAATTAAAAAAATAAAGCTAGAAAACTGTCAGTCTTTCTTTTCTTTTCAGAACTAATCATTTCTATTGATAAGACCAGCGTATATTCAATAAGCCTGAAGCATTGTCGAAACAATCTCAACAAATAGTAGCATCTTCAATAGACTACTTTGAAAGAGAACGTGAGATTGTAAATAAGATTGTTACATAAGATGAATCAATACATTATAAATTTACGTTGTAGGAATAAAGCACCATCTATATATGAAGGTGATACACTTGTAGAAAAATATGGGCATCAAGGGTAAATATTCATTTTGAGGGCACCAGGGGATTTTGAAAAAAATTTTGAATGCACTTACGCATTTTGATGCGCAGATTACGAATCCAAAATAAAAAAGCTGCGCTCCCCCTTATTTACAAAGTTACGCTCCTTCAAAGTTCAGACAGGGGCAACTTTTCAGCCTTACCTTTCAGAAGATAAACTATTTAAAAACACAAGCATTTATTCACTAGTTCATCTTTACACCTTATTTCTCCTTAAGTGACACTTTTCAATTCAACAATCAATATTTTTCCAATATAAATGTTAAAAAATGTACGGATCTGCTTTTTAGTTTTATGTTTATCTCTGTACTTTACGTTTTTAAGGTTTACATATAAAACTCACCTTCCAATCTGCTCACGAAAGCGAAACCTAATAAAAACAAGATTATTCTGAAGACAATCCAGTGTTTTGAAATCACGCCCAATTTCTTCTCCATTGATAACATTTGGCATACTTCCAATATAATTCTTTTTCTGTTGTCCATCTTTGATAATAATTCTAACGGTTTCGTTTCGGAAGTTTATTCTCACTGAAAAACTGTTCTATGAAGGTGCTGAGTTTTGAGAATCATCAATAAAAACCACCAACGATCGACGACAAGGAAGGGCATATATTATCAGTTCTTTTAATAAATGGTACAGGGTGATTTACGTCTGTTTGAAGGTGATTGACAATGTTCCATGATGATTTTCATTCGGCTACTCAACACTTGTCTAGATTTTTACTCCCTATAATACAACCATTACAAGGAAAACCATCGTCTTTTGTTAAGAATTCAAGGCATTTTGTCGAACTACTAGCGGCAATTGAAGTCACACATGAAGATCAATTAATCAGTTTCGACGTGGAAACCTTTACACCAACGTTCCGGTGAAAGAAGCACTCTGAATCATTCAGACGGAGCTATTCGAAAGTGAAAGATAGAACGAATTTACCTATAGAAGTAATTATGGAATTACTAGGATGCTGTGTATGAAACTGTTATTTCCACTTGAAGGACGAATTCTTTACAGAAGATGAGGGACTGCCAATGAGATCGCCACTTTCACCAGTCATAGTCAACATATATACATAACATGGAGTGCTTTGAAACTCTGGCAATTGAAAAAGCCCACAAGAAACCTCGTGTCTGGTTGAGATACGTAGACGACACCTTCATAATATAGAACCATGGAAATACTGAACTAGACGCCTTCCTGAAACACATTCACAGCATAAAACCTTCCATCACTTTCACAAAGGAGAAGGAAATCTACAATGAATTGCCATTCTTTGACGTATTGGTGAAGAGGACCGACACTGAGTGGAAAACATCTGTATACCAAAAACCCACTCACACGGGACAGTATCTGAACCACGAATTCAACCACCATCAATAGACTAAAAGAGAAATCATCAAGACTCTATTAGACCGTACTTTCGGGCTCTGCAATGCGAAGGAGGAACTAGACATCATCAAAAATGATCTTCAACGGAATGGCTACCCCAAAGCGATGGTAGAAAAGACTTTGGCTAGAAGACAGCAGGAACCTCGCAAGGGAGAGAAGCCGTCACAACCAGTGCTTGCACTTCCCTACATCAGAGGATTATCGGAGAGGATAAGAAGAATTGGTTCCAAGTACAACATCAGAACCTGCTTCAGATCCGGAAACACGATCCGTAGCAGCCTCACAATAAAAGACCACCAACCACGGACTGCAATTCCAAGAATTGCATTCACCGGATACCCCCGCGAGTTCGCATTGCCGTGCACAAGAAATACACACAGCGATGGGAAACCAGCAAATAAGGAATAGCAGAGATTGTTTGAACCCATCAATATAACATCGAGTAGTCCCAAGCTAAGATCATACACAGAAAGGAACATTGGTTAAAGGGGAAATTCAAAAAAGCCGCATACATGTTGTCCAACAACATATTCAGCCAAGCAGCGAAGCTCTCTGGCTTACAGAGACAGGCTTGTCTGGCTATCAGTGGTGCCATCAGTACCACACCGTCAGCGGCCATGGAGATCCTTCTAGATCTACCTCCTCTTCAAATTTTTCTGGAAAGATAGGCTAGATGTACTGCACATTGCCAATTGCACAAATCTACTCAATGCAGAGTGCAACAGACTGTTGGTTGACATTGGAAGTCACAGCATTCTGGAAATTACCTCTGACTTTATGCCTCCAACTGTCAACTATGAACTGCCTCATAAAGTAATATTCCCGAGTGGAGAGGACTGGATCCTGCGGAAGAAGTAAATATTAAGAGCAGATAGTTGTTGGTTCACAGATGGATCAAAAACACCTTCCGGTTCCGGTGCAAATGTTTTCAGTCGCAGACCCAGGACAGAGTTATCTACCTGCCTATGAACTCATGCGACTGTAATTCAGGCGGAAATATACGCTATCGAATTGTGTGCGGAGAGATTGGATGAATCCAACCTCACTCACAAGTCAATAAAAATATTTTCGGACAGTCAAGCGGCGTTGGAAGCTCTTGGCTTCCACCGAGCAACGTCTAAATTGGTAGCGAACTGTCAAAAAAGACTCTTCTCGATAGGAAGACTAAACAGATTGTCTCTGGTATGGATTCCTGGTCATACTGGCCTAGAAGGCAATTGAGCTGCTGACTCTCTTGCACAGGAGGGTGCTGCAAGCGGCTTCAATGGACCAGAACCTGTCATTGGCATCGCTTTGGGCTTTACCAAACAAACATTTAACACCTGGATGGCGAGAAGAGTTATGGACTGCTGGCAGAATCTTCCTGGATTGGCTCACTCCAATGCGTTTTTTCACCCTTCGAAGCTTGATTCCAAACAGTTGTTGGACTACCGTAGGAATGAACTACGATGTCTAACAGGCCTCCTTACATGTCACTGTCATTTGAATCATCACATGCATAGACTTGGACTGTCGGGAGACAGTGTGTGTCGCCTCTGCCTGGAAAATGATGAAACTGCAGATCATTTTTTTTTGCCTGCCCCGCTGGGGACCGAATCAGGTTCTTTGAGTTCGGCAGATCTGTACTCTCACCATGTGACCTGGAAGACTACTCACCATACAAACTAATCGGCTTCGTTAAGAAGCTGGATTTATTTGGCCGAGTGTCAATAGGTGTGAGTCACAATAAACCCTTATGGGTTGCGGTGGAGGGTCGAATAGACCCACTCACTTTAGACCTACCTACCTACCTACCTACCCTTCTCCCCCACTCCATTTCCAACAGCAAGGGTACTTCTTGCGGCGGGCGCCACAATCTCCGCCTTGAATAAAGGCAAGGAACCATCGCCCCTGCAGGAAAGCGCCCTCACTTGTGCACCCCCACGAAGGGAACCCCAAGAATGTCGCTGCACCTTCCGAAACTTTCGCGGAGGCAGCCGTGAGACACTTTAAGGTTGCCAAAGAGAATGTGTGTTCGGCGAGTCTTGGCCAATACCTGCAGATATGAAGGAGATGTCTGCTAGTGACCTGTCCACCTTCCTGGAAATGACAGGATGGACGATGACCTAAGAAGAGAACTTCTCGGAAAGAATGGGTCACATGTGGTTTGAGTGTTGTGGACCTGCACTTACCCTTTCTACTCTAAAGATACAGGTAGGCAAAAATAACAACAATTCACTACGGATGGGTTCCATTTTTTTTCGATATTTTACACAATGAAAACTTTGTAAAACTTATCACTTTTATTTTCACAAAACAATATTTTCAATGAAATCTAACATTCTTTCACGCACTATATATTATAAAAATGAAAACCACCAACACAATTTGAAACCTAAGTTATAAGTAAATGCATTTTCAAGGTTTAGGAAACTTGTTTCTGTTGAAACTATAATAAACCGTACATTTCATTTCGTTTTTGAAAAAGTAATCCAGAAGATATAACACTCGTGATTTCACTCTGGCTTTTCGTGTGATATGTTTGAAAGTATCGAACGCATCTGCAGGCGGAATTGTAGCGAAGTATCCCTCCATGTGTTTGTACAATTTCTTTTTTTGCTCTACAGTAAAATGAGATCCTATTACAGAACCAGCAGAATCCAGGGTCAAGTCCAACGCGCTTCTATAAACCAATCCAATCCAGAAACCTGAATCAAAATAAGAAAAATCAAGATGTTTTTTACATAACTCCTCAAATATAAAAAGACACTTTCACTGGTGTATTTTTTCACATGGAGATCGATAAAGTATGCTGCTTTTGAAACTGTTGTTCTAGACAGATTTGCTGGGATTTTTTCCTGACGTTTCGCCAGCGTGAGTGGCTGGTATTTCCAGAGGTCTGTGTTATCGGGTCCAATGTGCCTCTAACCTCTGAAGATGTTGGGCACTAGCGCTGGCGAATCGTCGGGAAGAAATTCTAACAAACGATGGCCTCATGGACATAGGGAAATATTCGAATTCAAACGTCCTGATTTGTGGTTTGTCAACCAAAAAAGTCCACATTAAGCATATAGAATTTATACTTAAAGTTGAGGAATAGTAACTCTGATATTTAAACCCCCCAAATATCATATTTTCAAAGTATTAAGCACTAAAAACATAAGTGCGTTCGAATGAAGTTAACTATGTTAAGTCTTCATAATACTGCAAATCTCCAATGATTTTTAACAGCCAATGAAAATAGTTGTTTTGGTAAACATAGAGTATCAAAAGTACTACAGTTCCATAATTTGTCATTCTCTCTCCAGTTCTTGCTTTTACAGAGCTTCTTTAAAAAAATCGTTCCACTTCATGGAAGTAACCATTCCAAAGGCTGGTCAACGGTACGAATTGATAAATCATGCAAAGGAAAAGGTGTCTACAAATCCTGAGGAAAAAGCTAGGTCGCAAATTTAGCTGTGCCTCTAAATATTGAATGCGCTGTAGTGGCGGAGTGTGGCGAGAGCTCATCAATATCGAGGAACTCGTGTAGTGAATATTGTGTTAGTATAGTAAGTGAAGAAATTATTCCCTGCAATAAACTCTGAGTTGTGTGTTGTCTTTTGAAATGCCTTCAAACATTTAACAAAAAAACAAAATTCCCAGGGGGCAAAGCAGAGAAATTGTGAACAAAGTTTTGAGATTTATGCAACCGGAAGCAACGGCAGGTGAAATAAGAATTCTTGTTTTCTTAAAACCCGAGAAAGAATTATTATTGATGTAGATGTGAGGTAATATGCTTCAGGTGATCATAATTGAACAGGTACGTTGAGTTCACGTAATTTTTTTGGAGCTAGTCTCAATTATGGTTACCTGTAGTATATAAATATTAATGTTAAGAACAACTTGAAGTATAAATCACTTGAAAAGCTAATGTTTTAGCAAAACATGTTGCGATATATTTTTCAAATAAAGTTCGTGGAGATCAAATCGTCAGGTGTAGTTTTTGAAAAAATGTTTGTTTTTGATTCATCTCACGTTAGAGGTTTCCGTTTTACCTTCTACTACATATGTCTAGTTCAAACTTTCAACAAATTCCACAGTCGTTTGATATCAATTTTTTATTCATTTCGCTGATCCATAACCCCGTATTTTTCTATGATAGTATGAAGAAAAAGAAGCTTCTGTGTCAAACCTCAGCCCTTCAAATTGTAAATGAACGTCTGTAGATTTTTTTCACGTGAAACATTTATAGTCGCACGTAAAACCGATTGCTGGCATGGTAACGAGTCGCCATGCGCAAGCGACGGTGCGATTCTCTTCTCACTGGTTCTGCGTTACGCTAAATCTCTCGCCACACTGAGCTCGAATACCTTTAGTGTATACAGTTGTGTTAACTATAGTATGAAAAACTCGTGTTTTGCTAATGAAATAATATTTTAAATGAATAGAAATAAAATATTTGTTACAGTGATAATTCAGAAAGTGAAAGTGAGCAGCTTTCTGCGAAGAAAGCGAAGTCACACTACCACTCACTATCAACTCACTAGTGAGTGAATTATGTTTCATTAGTTCGGACTTCCATTGTCTGATATGATATCAATTGATTTGAAATCCCCGACAAAATCTGTGGAAAATTAAAAAGATTAGCTGAAAAATAACAATTATATTAAGCAAAAACACTGAAATTACAATAAAGAAAAAATACAAGCAACAATAAAAAATTGAACTATTGACAAGAAATGAAAATTAAGCTAATCTTTTGAATTTTTATAGATTCTTTCAGGGATTTTAGATCAATTTATATTATACAAGACAGTTCACAAATCCGCTTCTTCCGGCATGTTCATACTCTAGTATGTCGTGATTATACTTTAGTATGAACAATGAACACGCCTGAAGAAGCTTCTGTATAGCGAAACACGTGTTGCGGTTTTGTAAGCAGTCCAGTGAAAATCTCACAATGAAGTGTCACTTGAATGAATATTTGAAAGTATTTTTGCATGTTTTGAAAACGCTAAAGGATTTTTTTCTGAAACGTCAGGGAAAGTATATTGTGGATGTTTTTGTTGACTTCAAAAAGGCTTCCGAAACTATCGAAAGAAGCATTTAGTTAAAAAATTTGGAAATATTGGGTTTCTCTAGTGACGTTCTAGGATGGTTTAGGAGTTATTTAAACAATAGAAGGTAGCGGGCAGTGTGTTGGGGTCACTTTTATTCATTTTGTATTGGAATGACATGAGCTTAAGTAATACAGAGTGTGAATTTATGAATTTTTTTGCAGATGTTGCATCATTCAACCACATTTTGATTATTGCAGCTCATTATTATACTCAATTTGAATGAAAAATCTCAATTACAAAAATTACAAAATAGAGGCATGAGGGTAATTCTGGTAGTAATAAATTTACACCTATAGTTTTCATGCTGGATACACTGAAATGATTACCAGTTGTGAGCAGATTGTTTTATATGACTACTATGTTGCTGTATCGCTGCTGTTGCAATGTTTTGACAGAATCATAATCAACGAACTTGAGTGTGCGCAGCTTTATAGAACAGTGCTTTGAAAAATTCTTCTACAGCGCCATCTAGTGGCAAGTTACAGAAAAATTGATAGCCTAAAAACCTTCTTTATGAAAAATTCCTTATACATGTCAAGTTTCATTACGATCGGTTGAGCGATGTAAAAGTTTATCACTATCCAACCAACCAATCAACCAACCAACCAACAAACATCCATTTTTATATGTTAGATTAGGCAATGGAAATTCGGACTGATGAAATGTACCACGAAAAATTGTCAACCATCTTCATATAAGTGGATTATATTCTCATGTTCTATAATCAAAGTGTGCATTTATTTGAGCCCACATATATTTGGTCTGTCTCAAAAGTCAGCAAATGTAAAATCTACTCTCTTGGTAGATTGAAATTCACATAATTAAATTTCATCCGTATGAAAAATAATGGACTCAAACACTTGTTTGAAGAATGAATTTCATAAAGACTCACAAAATTATATTTCACAATCATCTGATAGCGAGTAGCGCACGATTGTTTTCTCATTTTTTATTAACAGAAACATCAAAAAATTAATTGAATATTTACTTTCCTAATGATGGTGGAATTTATATTGAATTTATAATAGATATTTATAATTGAAGATCTTAAGTAGTACGTTGCAATAATTAGCAAAGATTTTTGAGTTAACTAGTATATTGAAGTCACATTAATATTTTTTCATGTATATTTTGATAATATATTTTCTATAAATATTTCAGTACCTACCCAACAATCATCACAGGGCTGACAGAATATTATTATTGATGTTTCACGTCTTACAGGCGTCCCGTGAATTCTCACAATTATTTTAATTCAAAAAAGACCAATTTTTCAAATTCATAACTCGGTTGTTTTTCAACATTTTTCAACGTGCCTCTACTCTTCTACTCTTCAGAAAAACTTTTAACTTATGAGAAAAAACTTTGCATCTCAACAAATTTCCATGTTATATGTGAAAATTTGAGAACTTTGAAGTTTGACCTTGGGATTGAAGGTCAAGAGTCAAATTGGCAAGTTTTTTTAAAGTTTTTCTGTTTCTGCTGAAGAATGCCGTTGGGCTAAGAGATATTCCTTTTTAATTTTTCTGGTTTTAGTTTTCTTTGGTGCGGCCTACCGAGCCAGATTTGATTTTATTTGAATTTTTTCATACTGATTATTATTTCTTTCTTGAAAAATTCATGCTGTTTTCCAAACAAAAACGTATATGAATTCAAACTCTTGAAGACGAATATACGGATGTCATGAATTTCAATAGACTTACCTGCTAGTCCACCATAAACTCCTGCCACAAATAATCCCATAATTGTGATCACTATAATCACCATTCCCCTCCAGATGACATCTCTTTCGACTGTCACTCGCATTTTTGTATCATATGCTATCAATTTACATACATCTATTATCGTTATTTCCTTTTCGTCCATATCCATTTTCGGGTGAAGGGAAATTTACACGGTTTAATTCGAAAAATTGAGCAGCCCACTGTAGACAATGGCAAAATGACCATTCTGCGGTCGAAAACATTTTTCAAGGACAAAATTTATTGGACCTAATCTAACCTAACAACATAATTCATGTGAGCTTATCTATAATTAACCTCTGT
>NW_019291867.1:7172-49019 GCF_000500325.1 Leptinotarsa decemlineata | reverse complement strand
CTTTTATGTAAAGGATGGAACAAAATCACACCTTTAAGATAACCGAGGGAAAGTTTCTTTGTGCAATTATTATTTATTTTTTGTTGATTTCAAATAAGTATTTTATTGATTTGATTCAATTATAATTTTATTAATATACTCACTCTCTATAACATTCCTGATGAAATCGATGATGATGATGAGATAACAATGTCACCTGAACTGGAAATTTTATTGGATGAACATTGGATTTGCATAGTGATAGTGCCTGCAAGAAACCAAATTGATCATTTTTGCAATTGAAGGTATGACAAAGTGTGTGGACCAGCAGAGTCTCTTGAGTCGATACTTTGCATTGAAGTATTCACATATTTCCCTGAATATCTTATCTTGACGATTCGGTAGGAATATCAACATATGTGTGATTGATGACTTGTTTGCTTTATGGTAATTTATGATCACTTGACTGAAATGAATAAAAGTACTTTTGTCTAAATACCACTGGAAAATTTTTATTTATACGACCAGTTTCGAGTTTGATCCCATTATCAAGTATAGAACTTATTATATTTGATACTGGGATCAAACCCCAAACCGCTCGTATGAGAAAAAATTTTTCAGTGATTTTGAGACAAAAGTGCTTTTATTCATTTCATTTAACCCATTGAGTACCCGGGGGTCGTTAACGACCCACTTCAGATTTTTATTGTCAAACCTAACTTCTTTTGCATAAACAAAAGATCAAAACTTATTTCCATATTAGCATTGTTTACCTTTTGCATACCGGGCGCTTGTTTCAGGGTTTTTGTGATTTTCTGGCTTCAGAGAAATTGTTGAAAATAGTATTTTTTTCTTGTGCGTGCAATGACTTCATATCGGAACTGGTAAGTACCTTTTTTAGTATTTCATTGCTTATTTTGGTAAATTAGTACAACTATAAAAGATGTTTCACAAGTAAGGTTATAAGAAATCAAACTTCGATTGCGTGGTGGCCAAACTGCATGTGTTTTTTTAGCCTTGAGCCTTTTTAGAGCAGATAGAGAATTTAGAGGCAGATGATGTGATTCCAGACGGAATTGTGATATTACCACCTAATGATGGTGATGAGAGTGCCGAAGATTCAGGAGACGAAGACTGTAGGGATCCGGACCGTCTTTGTGCAGCACAACTAAATGCTGAAGCAGAGTTCTTTTATGACAATTCCGACCCTCCAGAAGAAAGCAAAGAATCCGCAGTAGTGATTCAGGAGACAATTCAAGCCCTCACTTCTAAAAACTTACCTGTGAATCATAATATTGGAAACTTCATTTTTTCACAAACATTGCCAAAAACTGCAGTAAGTAACTACAATCAATTCACAACCTATTTGAAAACGTTTCAGCGCATTATTAGTTGTATTTCGTAGTTTGAATAATATCAATAGTGCTTTCTCAAGACTCCAAAAAAATGAACATTACTGCATTTATTAGTATCGTTTGTAGGTAAAGTAGGCTAAAAAAAAGTACTTAGAGTTTTTTCAAAGTGTGTTTCAGTGTGACGGAGCTCAAAATCTGCTAGACCACCAGGGAGGAAACTTCCACTAAATAATAACTTTTTGCGATATGCACCTGTTGAAAGCAACATATCCATTGTGAACAATAATGTATATATCCATGTAAACAATACATAAGAGGTAAACCTATCCGTTTTGGATAAAAGGCATGGGTTGCAGCACTAAAGTACGGATACTGTGTACAGTTTCAAGTGTATAAAGGCAAAAATACGAACATGGATATCGACAAAGGTCGATATTTCATTTTGCAGAAATACTGACAAAACATTACGATGATCAAAAATTCTCCCTTTATTTCGACAATTTTTTCACTTCTGCAAAACTTATCACATTGTTGGGTCAAAAAGATATAGGAGCAACAGGTACCACTAGAGAAAACAGAACTGGCAAATGCAAACTGATAGAAACTGCCACAATGAAGAAGCTTGATAGAGGCTCCATGTGTTCTGCACTTGATAACAATAATAATGTGGTTGGTGTTCGCTGAAAAGATAACAATATTGTCACACTCATGTCTAATAAGTATGGGTTAGAACCAGTGGCCAAATGTAAAAGATTTGGCAAAAGAAAGATCTAGAGCCTTACTTTGTAAATAGGTATAATACTTCCATGGGGGGAGTGGATCAGCTGGATAATCACGTCTCAAATTACCGAATTGCATTTAGAGGCAAAAAGTGGTACAATCCGCTAATTTTTTGAATGTTCGATGTATGTGTCAGAAATGCATGGCTTTTAGCGCGTGAATATGGATACAGTGAAGACAATCTTACTTTCCGTCGTACAGTTACACAAGCACTCTTACTGAAATACGGAAAACGAAGCACATGTCCAGGACCGAAGAGGGCAAGCATTCAGTACCCGAAAATTGCAAGCGGACGACACATAATCTTAACTGGACAAAGAAGACTCCGATGTGTGGTATGCAAAAATAAGACCAACAAGTCTTGTGATGCTTGTGAAGTTCCGCTACATGATAAATGCTTTCAAACGTATCATAGTCAATTTCAAATAATATAAAGTTAATAAACCACATTATATCTCAAGTGTACATTTAATGCACTCCTAAGTCCCCAAGGGTTATTAACGACCCACCTCAAAACTCAAAAACCAAAAGTATTTTTCTGAGTCACCTCTGACGTTCCTTGAACTGAAAAAGTTATCAGAATAACCAATTTTGGAAAAAAATTGTTCTGAGCCTTAATGGGTTAAGTGAAATATTAACATAATATTTGTTTCTCACAAACGAATAGAAGTACTTGTTTTCGATATAGACTATGGAGATTGCTGCAAGCCATGCGAATAAAAAATTGTTATCTGTTCCATATTAGGTTAGGTCCAAAGTAAGTGGGTATATTCGTCTCTCGACCGCAACCCGCAAGGGTTTATTGTGGCTCACACCTATTCACAGTCGACCAAATAAACCCAATTTGGGTAAACGAAGCCGATTAGTTTCTATGGTGAGTGGTCTTTCAGGTCAGATGGTAAGAATAGGGCTCTGTCGAACTCTACAAACCTGATTCGGTCCCCAGCAGGGCAGGCACATAGTATGTGCTCTGCTCTGTTGTTTCATCATTTTCCAAACACACTGTCTCTCGTCCGAGTCTCTGCATATCATAATTCAAACGACAGTGACCAGTAGAAAGGCCTGTTAGACATCGTGGTTCATCCCTACTGTAGTCCAACAATTGTTTGGAAGGGTAAATGCCTTGGAGTTGCAAAACAAGCTGCTTGTAGCACCTTCTTTTGCAACGGAGTCAGCAGGCTTATAGCCTTCCAGGCCAGTATGGCCAGGAAGCCATACCAGAGATAATCTGTTAAGTCTTTCTATCGAATAAACGAATAAACACCATACATGAATAGTTTACTTCACCTATTCCTTATGAGATATCAATAATTTGATTCAATGTCAGTCTAACAAATAGTCTTGATATTTAGTTCTGAACTTGGTAAAATTGAATTTTTTGAGAGGGTTGGGGACAGAATTATACTTTCAAAAATTTGATACCTGAAAGACCGCTTTCATTTTGAATTTTGGCATTGCAATCATATTTTTATATCCAACATTAAGGTTATGGATGTCCGTACGATATGTGATTTTCCTATGAAGAAATGAAGATTTTTTGTTACAATTATTTTATGGAAAAAAGAGACAGGGTTAAGTAACCTTCTTTTCTCCATATTCAGCCATCCAATTTTTTGAAGCTTATACGAAATCCTGTGTCTATGATGTCACAAGCATTGTCTGTCATTTTCTCCGGTAAGCTGTGGTATACTTGAGTATCATCAGCATATAAATGCACCTGACAAGTGTGAAGAGCCTGTAGTGAGTTGGATGTATATATAGAGAACAATAAAGGGTCAAGTATGGATCCTTGAGGTACCCCTGATTTGATATATAAGATATCTGAGTTGTATTTCTCTATACTAATAAGTTGCTGTCTATTTTTCGAATGATACGTCAATAATGGAAGAGTGTTAGCAGAAAAACCATTATAATCCAAAATGCTTAACAAAAGATTGTGATTATTAGTATCACAACACTTTGTTTTATTTCAATTTGAAGGTAGGAAGCGCTTAATGAAAGACACTCACTCACAAGCAAAATATGATTATCGTAATGAATGCTCAAAAAAACAAATTGATACAGTTTATTTTATGATTTTCACTATGAAGGGTTTTACAAAAACCGCGACACGTGTTTCGGTATACAATAGCTTCCTCAAGCAAAAACAATAGTTTTCTCAAGCATCGTTTATGCTTGAAAAAGTTATTGTATAGCGAAACAAGTGTCGCGGTTTTCGTAAAACCCTTTATAGTGAAAATCATACAATAAACTGTTTTTTAATATGGATTTTCATCAAGTATCGGCCAGTTTTTCTCAATTGAATACTGAATTTATTTACGATTAATACATTTTTATTGTAGTCGACAAAATCATGCAGCTTAGTCCAACTGAACTGTGTAATAGTACTGGAGACCTCCAGCTATTTTCGCAAGTATTTCAATATCTTGTGAGATTTTTTGTCGAATAAGAAAAAACTGACAGGGTTTTTCAATTCTGGCAAGTAAACTAATATCCAGTCACTATATCAATGAACATTTTGATTGCTGCTATAGAAATTCATCATTAGTAATCTTCCTTAGAGTTATACTAACCTCTTAGTACTTTCGAAAATCTGGGGAAGAAGTGGAAACAAGTGCTTGTCTCATTTCTTTATTATCAACATACATAATACTATAATCATTTTTACATTCAGTAATAACCTACTACAAAGATCTTCGAAAAACAAATAATACAAATTTCAGTTATATAAAATATTCTCGAAATAAAATACATACATTAATACCTCAGTATCAACATAATCGTTATATAGAACAGTTATCGGATTATTTTTACATTAAAAGCCTAGAATAATATAACATATTTTGAATTTAGTCTTAATAATAATTTATTTATTGTAACATCACATATATCTGAAGATATCATCTACATTTCCTAATAGTATAGACAAAGATTTCCGTTTTTATTCGATAACGAGAAGTATGTATACGAATAAAAGTATACTTTTAGAAAAAAAATTGAATAAACTGAAATATTAAAGGGGTGGATATACGGTTTTTTCAATTATTGAATAAAGAACAGAAATTTGATTTGACAAGTGAAACTCAATGACTCAATCATTGAAAGAGTTATACCATTTGGAAAATTAAAAATGATTATTATTCAACATGATGGACACATGGTGGGAAATTTTTCATTACTATATATACTCTTCTCCCTAATTACGCCAAACTCGTTGGCGACAGTATAATGAACTTGGAGAAAATTTTTATTCTGGCAAAGTGTCCTTGTATATGTTCAATTAATTATGTAGAATGGAGAGAATATCGAGAAAATAAATGTTAATTCAATACTGTTCTGTTGAAATCAATCAATAATGATTGAAAAAATATAAATTGTATCATATCATATCTTGATTTCGAAGTAATTTTCATTTTTGCACATCTCAATAACTTCTAGAATCCAGTATCTTGGCAGCAAGGAAAAAAAACTCATGAATTCATTTTTGCAAAGATAGTAATTTCGATAGGTGAATCAACAAACTAAGATTAAAATTTTCGTTTCAGGACCACTTATTTTCAATCAGATACACTAATAATATGACTCCGTTTCGGAATACAGATACAGGAGTAGTATTAGAAAAAGACGGAACAGTTTGTAGCTGAGAAGCATAATCTAACTAAAAACTATAGGTAAGTCTTCATTTCAATTTTGTCCATAAGTAAATGTAAAACATGATACAATGTGAATCTGTCCCAGAAAAAACACATTTACATGCTTCGTGTAATAATACCCAATAATATTTACAAATATGTCTAATTAATGTACAGAAAATTTTTTCCAACGAAGACATTGGAGGAGTAACTTTTAAATATAGCTAAATATACATTGATTTTATGAAAGTTGATCCAACACATGTGTGGAAAATATTTTTACATTATTGTTAACATTATCAATCTGAATCTTGGGCGTTATTGAAAATCAATGAAATATAAAAAGAGAAGGGGAGTTTATTTGATGAAGGGTTTAGACGAAACATGTTTTGGACCACTTTGAGTACATAATGAACTTTGAAGTTTTCATTCGGATGAAAAAACTGGTCAGGTGAGATTTCTTAAAAGTTTCACAAAAATTATTTTGAAAATAAAAATTCTTGAATTTTCAATTTTGATTTTTTCGACATAGATAACTAACTTATATTGCATCAACCTGATGAATTATGTATTATGACGTACTGCACTGATTTATCTGTTTATCTATATGCAGAGTTTACGATTTTTGAAAGAAATCATTGCAAACTGTTTGTTACCAGTTTGGTTTCTGAGAGAGGTAGGCTGAAAGAGATAAAAAGCAAACGTGAATTTAACATAAAGGAAGGTCGTCGAAAATACAGATTGACAAAAAAAAACTTTGGTTGTCGGATATAATCCAATGTCCAGCGAACATAATCTGTCAGATTAACACCCTTCGTGGCATAAGCCAGGGAAGCAGATTTTTCTAATGGGTGTCAGTTCATAAACTCACTATTTAGGTAAAGGAAGACTGGCCTGAATGATTTCAATCGTATCATCATCAAAATGGAATGAACTTGCTTCCTTAGATAGCTGAAATAAAAACCAGTGAATTCTTAGGAACAATGCATGCTGCACGATAAGAGGTACAACGAGCTAAACAAAGAGTTGGAAAACGACCCCATAATGGGAATGCCATCGGATGAGATGCTTCCCCAGTATAGCTTCGGAAAAAACTTCAAAACAATTATAACAGGCAGAGAGGCATGGAAGGGAGGACGTCCAATAAATGCAGAGATTGCCTGTTACACAGACGGCTCGAAAACTGAAGAAGGTGTAGGAGAGGAATCTATATAACTAAACCAAAGACAAAAGTCTCACTAAGCTTAGGTAAAAAAGTGATGATATTCCAGGCAGAAACAGCAGCAATACGTCACTACGCAGAAGAGTTACTAAGGCAAGAGTTTAAGGAAAAGACTATTGCAAAATACTCTGATAGCCAAGCAGCTATAAAAGCAATTAGCTCCATGTAGGTCAATTTCAAACTGGTAGGTTTGAAATTGACAATGGGGGAGCACGACGCTTCCCCATTGGCTCAAAACCCTTTTGTGGCACAGGAAAAGCGCTGCGAAAAACTTGTAACAGCAACTGTAAGGAAAAACAATCTCAAAAATGGTGAAATAAGGCGCCAAGTATGAGACAGGCCAAAGAGTTCATTGAAGTGCCATCGCCAAAATTCACGGAATACCTACTAAGTCTGAATAGGCGATCAACTAGAGTTCTGGTCGGGCTATTAACGGGACACTGTAGACTCAACAAACACATGAACAACATCGGACTTGCAGGCTTTGCCAAGAGGATGAGGAAACCTCCGTATATATACTTTGTTATGCGAAGGTCCGTCAAGGATAAGGTTTGCAACATTAGGGGAGGAGAAACCACAACCCTCTCAATATATGAGGAACTTGAGGTCTGGCCTATGGAGTCTAGTTACAAGGACGGGCCCAGACGAGGAACTCTAGCATACATGAGGGCACACACAATAGATCTGCAAAGGTCGCAGTGTAGTGGCTGTTCAGCACAGAAGCCCCACATCAATCTAATCTAATCTAGGAACAATGCAATTGCATACTGAAACTTGCTACAACAGGTTATATGAGCACTATCTTGCACTGACGAGTGGCTAAGGAGCCCAAAAAAAACCAGTCTGCAAGTGTGCTCGTTTCAAAATTGAAGGACGACTCTTTCAGTTATATTGCCGATTGCATATGCAGGAAATTTTCTGTGAAGATTCCTGCACTGACGCCTGTCTGATATAATTCAACGTAGTTCGTGGTATTAGCTAGCAGAGTAGTTGTTGTCTGATGGGCGTCAGTCCATACAACCTACTGTGTAGATATATCCGAGGCTGGCTTGAACATTTAAAGTTCATTTCTTTGTATTTGTTTACTGCCTGTCTTCAAACATAGCCCACTACCTAATAAGAGAATTGTTCTTTAGATAATTTGATCATCCTTTAACTTTGGCTCATATAACCTGTTGTAGCAAGTTTCAGTATGCAATTTCATTGATTCTAAGAATTCACAGGTTTTTATATCAGATCTCTGAGGAAGCAAGTTAATTTGATTTTGATAATGATACGATTAAAATCAATAGGTTTCCAGAAATCCAAAAGTTCATCTATGAGAGCAAAATCAATTTTCATTGGAAACCATGTTCTTCCGTATCGAAAAAGAAAATTCTCACTTCCTGTGAACACAGTTACAAATAATGATGGTATCTAGGAGCATAAAAACATGTAGAATCAGTTAAGGATAGGATATCTATGAAGGAAATATAATAAGCATAACAAATATCATGATACAATAACGATTGGAAAAACAAGCAATACTTTCGTGATTTCAAAAAAATATTCAATTTCAATTTGAATTATCCTGCCTGATATTTTCAGTACCTAATGTTGTTAATTAGTGACTGCTATATATATTTTCGATGGAAGAATTCATTAAAACAGGCTTTTTCTCTCTCTATATTTTTACTCTGTCAACAAACAGTTTTGATATCGATCCAAGCTCTGGTAGGTTATGACATCCATGTGATTTTTTTAAGTGAAAAAACTTCGATACAAGTAGGAAATAAATCTCACTGATATATCATGTACCAATAAAGTGTCTTACATCAAGCACATCAAGTTGAGGAAAACTGGGACGCTAACAAAATAGTCGATTTGAAGAGAAATCTCACCTGAATTTTCAATCAACACATCTGAGTATTTACAGTTCTGCATGATTAAAACTACTGGGTTGGTAGAAAAAATCAGTGCTGTTTCTACCATCCCTCTTTGGGAAAACATGGTCGTAATATTTCTCGTGCTCGAATTGCAAAGGCTTTGGCCTGGGTCTGTCTTTTTTGTGTAATTTTTTATTTACAGATCGCTTGATGTATTTGTTATCCATAGGTAGTGAATTTCTGTGAGAACCCATCGCGAGTGTGGAAGCATACGACCAGTTGTCTTTTGATTTTGGAGTTGTGTACCGACTAAAACTATGGTATTTGTCTTGACGATAACTGTCTGTGTCATTGTCTGATTCGAAGAAATCGGCCGACAAGACACGGTTCTTTGGCCTGTCTCTTTGTGTGTCGAGACCACAGTAGAGGTTCTCTGCCTTTGGTTTCGACTCTCCTACGCTACTTCTACCATTGTATGTAAGTGTGGTGGGTTGTTGATGCTATATGTACAGGAGTATGTTAGAAATGTGTTAGTATTTCCTGGGCGGTGATGATCAGAAATTGTTTGCTGGGCTGGAAATATTCATTTCTGTTCGACCAAATTTTCGGGATCATTTTTTTGCAGTATCAGACTATATGTTTTACAGTTGTTTGGGTGTTTGCTAAATAGTTATATGTTCAACTAGGCAGAGCAGTGTGTACGCACGAAAAATCGAAATGGAATTGAAATTTTTCATAAAATAGATACCTACAACTCATCATTTTTAGATCTATTCTTGTCATATATTATACTTCTTGGATGTTAATCATTATTATTGGATTAAACTGTATTTTATAAAAGATGATAATTCAATATTAAATATGGATAACAATTGCCTGCACAATGAAATGTATACAGTGTGTAACAACGAAAACTCAACAGAGCCCTTTTTGACTATAAAAAGTAGGATTTTTAAAAAAATATCGTACACGTCGATTTCTAATTAAAGGGTGACCCCTTTCAGACTAATCAGATTTTTTGTAGTACGCACCCCCTCGGAGGAGTGCGTCCGACGACCCTTATTTAGATAGGGAAAGTAGGTCGAGTGGCACCTTGTTTTAAAGGTCTTTCAAATACCTTCATAACTCTGTTGAAAGAAAATTTTTGTAACGATTAGTTTTCGAGATGATTTAAAGTTGAAATTGCCATGTTATTAATACATTAGACAGACCACTCGCTAACTTGTATGCCTGAATAAAAAAAAAAATTCGAGCAGTTCTCATCAGTTTTTTGTTAAATAAAATCCCTTTTTTTAAATCAATACCCACTCCTCTTCTTCCAGTTTTCATTAGTACATCGTTCGATTGTTTTCAGTGTCTCACTGCATTTTTTTTTCAGTCGCGAATTCTCATTGCAAGAGGCCTTGGATATGGCCTATTAGAGNAAAAGCATTGAAGTACCCCTCCGAGGGGGTGCGTACTACAAAAAATCTGATTAGTTCAAAAGGTGCCCATCTTTGACTACAAATCGACGTGCCGAGTTTTTTTTTAAATCTTACTTTTCATATTAAAAAACGTCTCTGTTAAGTTTTCGTTGTTACACACTGTATATGACGTTTACGTGATTTTTGATTCCACAGCGCTGCCCAAATCAAATTCCCGTTATTGGTCAGGAATACGTTCAGGCATTGAAAAAATCCTATTAATGTCATTGAAATTACGTTTGATGCCAATCGGAGAGAAACTTTCTCCTGACCTATAGACAAGGTCATTTTACTGAACATCCAGTTGAAAAAATCACATTTGAAAAAATCCTGTTCATCATATGCGTATCAAACTCTTCTGGTAGATGCTCAAACCAGTGTAATGATGTTGAGATGCATCATATCAATGTTGAAAGAGTTCTATTCTTGCGGCAGAATATTAATGAAACAAAATATCTTTGAGGTTTCCTGGATACAAGCAGCCATACCTTTTGGATCTAACATTATCTAATAGAAAAAACCTGATATGCACAAGCAATTATATATTAATAAATTACTTATATCGCTAGCTATAACCTAGCTATTTTAGGATCATGTCAAAAGTTTCAGTTTTATGCGAATTCGACTGTTTACTTCTTTAATTTCATGAGTGAACGATATCAATGGAAAATTCAAGAAATTATTCCGTTTTTCACTTGAACATTACATTCATATGTATTCAAAGATAAGCATTGCATACGTGCGTATTCTTCTATAATATCTTCTATATCTCAATTTCATTACCAGGGAGCTCAACTTCAGATTATTCACCAAAACGATATATCAAAAACCAATATGTTTTTTTTCTTTGCAATTCAATCAGTCCAGTATCTGGACAACTTGAGCATTCTTGAAAAAATTGAGTTCAACTCGATATTGCTAAATCAGTTGATAAGGTACCAGGTGAATTTTCCAGTTGGAAAACTGAATGAGCGGTTCTTTGAGAACCGAAGAATCATCGTACCTTAGTCAGCAGTTGTAGGCTTGTACTGCTTCTCTCTTGGAGACTATCTTTCCTACGATACCAATTTCGAATTCACACTCCAAAGCCTTGATAATTTTCCTGCAAACATTGTGGCTGTATTAAAAAAAATGCAGATGCAATATGAGGATAACGAGAAGTTTGCAGAGCTTTATTTGCTCTCACACTTCAACCTCCTCTTTAGTTTTCGACTAAGTCAGCCCCTCTAAACTGTTTTTGGAGACGAGTACCTTGAACACTTCCCTCACAGTCTTCAGCTACTCAATGTTGAGTGGCAGGATGAGAAAAGACTGGATATTCTTAGTGATGTGGTATCCGATACGATGAATGCTCGACTTTAGTTGCCCCTCAAAGATGTTGCTTATTGGTGTACTGTTGAAATCGATTCCTCCGGTTGAATTTTCTAAATTATTCGATCCCATTACGTTTCATTCATTACGTCAACGGGAAGATTTTTATCTTCAATGTAATATTCAACTAACTTCCTTAGCTCAAACATCTCATCATTGAGTCTTTTCAAAAGAAAACCTGGAAACTCTACGCATTTTTTTCTCTGCCCTTGATCCAGTCGATCTGCATGTTATGTAGATCCACGTCTGACCGAAAGGAAAGCCAGTGTTGATTATAACTGCTTGGTCATTCTTGACAATTTTATCCACTCTCCTGTCTTTCGTCTTGATGTAGGAAGGTGAGTAATCAAATTGCTCTACAAAACAGCAGGTAGATTTTATTTTCCCGTTCGACGAGATGTTTTTGCTCAAGCTGTTCAGCAAGTTTTAAAGTGGTGGACATGCGATCAGGCCTTGCAAAATCCAGTGGATGTAGCAGTAATTGTTTCGGTTGAGCGAACCCTTTGGTTGCAAACTCACTGCCCTACTGTCGATCGTGTATGTGGATAGAAACTTGTCCATCCTGGATCTACAAATTGATCGGACCTTCTGGAGTGCTTCAAAGGGCGCATGAGTAGATTATTGTGGAACTCGTTTTGGGTGTCGTGTTCAAAATCGAATTCATCCAAACTGTTGACGGGTTCAGACGAAACATGGGTTTCGTCGGAGTTGACAAGACTTGCCCACGATTTTGCGACAGTGTTAGGGTTCGCTATTCCGTCTCCGTTGGGGAAGAGTTCTTTTAGGGACTGTAAGAGTCCAGCTGAAGGACTCAGTTCAGCCTCATTTTGAATAGCCACCTCCAGTTACGTCATAGCTTGTCAATTCTTATGCAAGTCTTTCACGACATTGCTCATCTCTGGTTTCTTCACTGTCTGCTTATACTTGTATCTACTGTTGTGAGGAAAACCATGAAATATAGGATTCTGTTGCGGAAAAGATATCTACACAAGCTGAAAATTATGTTTAATGCTCATACAATTGGAAAACTTAAGAAAATCAACGAAATAGATTCATTAAGCTCCCGAATATCCCTGTATATGAAGATGATAACCGAAATCTTTTTTTTCTAGATCTCCAAATGGTCGAACAGAAATAATCATTGAAAAACTGACACTGACGAATGTAAACAATTTGAAAACATTTTTTGAACTCTTGACTTTTTTCACCGCCCCGGCTATGATATACAGGATGGGTTGAAAATAACTGGAAATACATTTTGATCTTTTTTGGTTGTGTGTTGACAATGATACGTAGAAGTAGTAATCAACTAATTAGTGATGATGAGGTGAAATAAGTGTGAATGCGATGTGATTTGCTGACTGCTGATTCCATACAATGGCGACGACTTCAGAGGATTAAAATCAAGTGAGGTGGTTTGAGAAAGTGCTGAGGACGGGAGTCTGCGGTGTGGAAAATCGGTGTCAGTGTAAATACAGTGTATGTACAGAATCATAATATTTTTATGATCCAGGAAAACTGTCAATGAACATTCCAGCTTGGGAAAATAATGTGAAATAGTGTTTTTACTGGTCTCCGTTAGTTATTTTCCGGGGGTGTCAAATCAGGTGATTTTGGTGGCTATTCTCCCAACATGGAAGTACTGAGAATACTAATCATGATAAACAAGTGACATTTTCAACAAAATACATTTTGTCTGGGTTTTGCTATTCAAAGTAACAGTTTTCTCGGATTATTCATTTGCTTTTCCTGCCCATTCGTCAAGTTGGAGAGAAAACATTAACACAATTAGCTAAATACAGAGTGTCCAATCCAAACATTCCTTGTTTTGTAAGATATTCGTACAAAAAGAAAAGCATTGAAATATGTTGATGAAATTGATACTGGCGATGACTACCTAAATTTCGGTGTGAGCTTCATCAATTCCAATTATCGCTTGACTTGTCCAAAGACTAGTGTATGTTAGGCACTGAATTTTAATTAATTTCTTTTTCAACACATGAGCATGATTTATCTTTCGTAAAATAATTTCAAATATTCAGTAAACATTTGATGGCGAATCTGTTAGAGCCAGAATCGATCAATCTTGAGTATCTGTATCGATATTTTCTATATAAGAAACTACTTGAAAACTGATTATCTCTCTAGGACTATATCTCCACTATAGCACCTAGATTTTTTCACAAGTCAGAAATAATATCTATCAAAGACTGAATAAGGTTGTGGATCACTTGATTTAATTGCTCAGTTTTATTATCATGTTTAAAATAGTCAGTATATGTAATAATATATTCTGAACACCAAAACACATTAGACTTTTTGTAAGTTTTTCTAAATATTTGAATTTTAATTGTTTATTGCAAGATTCATCAAAAGTTCAAAGATGTTTGTGCTGAAGTTCATACTACGCAAATAATTTTTCCAATGTATATACTATACTATATATAATAATATACAATGATATTTTCTTCTTGAATTGGATGTGTATGGTTTGCAACTCGAAACTACGAGTAATATTTGAATTGAAGGGGTTATATTTTTTGGAGTGATTAATTTTTGAAAAGAAAGTTTTTGACTTTCTACTACTCCATCTTGATATAAAAAAAAAGAATAATGAGGAAATCTTTCTTCCTTTGGAAGATTCCCTCACCTTTTTTTTCATCAAGATGTAGTTGTAGAAAGCCAAAATTTTTTTCCCAAAAATACGAGTAATAATTTCAATCTACTCAAAATTTTGGTTCACGTGACCACTCTGTATTTAATTCCACTTCGATAATTGATATTTTTGTCATCAAAACATCTGTTTCTTTTGTTACTATTCAACTGAAATCACAATATTCTTACGAAGGAAATTCAAACCTTCGAGTGTTACTGTCTCACCATTTTCCTTTCTGACAGAAAAAGACGGAATGAAATCGGATATATCAAAATGTTATGACAAAGCTACTGTGAGTGTTAAAATGTGCATGTGCATTATATACATGGTGCATAAAGAGTGCTGTTAGTGTCCACAGAATCAAATCATTCTCTATTATGTACATTGTCATCTACTTTTTCCAAATATTTCCTGTAATGAGTTGATGTATTAGCTGACATGGAATGGATCGATGGAAAAGAGACATTTCTGTTCGTCTATTGAGAAGTATTGTTATTGTCATGAAGAGTCTGATGCATATTTACACTAGTGAAATAGCGGAGAAATGTCTCTTTTCACGGAACATTGAATATTCGACGTAAACATATCAATGACAGAATTGAAAAATATTTGAAAGTGACAGACTAATCAGTTGATACATTATTTCTCAGTTCATAGGCTAAGTCAACTAATTAGAATTGCTATACCTCTTGAGGACACCTCATTTAATGAGCTACAAAGCGGTTACTAATATGAGGAGTGGTTCAGACAAAGGCGAAATAGAAATGGATATTTGGCTAACTCCATATACTTCATTGCTCCAAACTGAGTTTGATTTTTTCACGTCGCATTTTCAGATCAACTGTTATTGAAGAATTGTTGCCCTCTTGATGTGAAACATTGATATTGGGAATCAAATGCAACACCAAACATGGTTAGCATGATGATAACAATTTTAGATTGCGTTTTTATGCTCACTTACAGTCGCATATTGTACCTATATTTATTATTCACTTGAATCGTTTCAGTTATTACCATAGACTTGTTCACAATATATTACTAACAGGTATGAAGCGTTTTTTTCAAAATAATATGATAATGTTAAATGAAAATTGTTAAATTGATCTAGGATATAGTGCTTACTTCATCTTCATCATACACAACTCAAGAATTATATTTTTCATGAATTGAAAATTGAAAATTTTGAAGTGGAGTAAAAATTTAAATTAAACTAAAACATCCTCACAATAGTGGTGGAGTTCTGCTAAACGGTACCCACATATCACTGATCGATAGTATATAATGACGAAATTATACAAAATGATAATTCGGTATTTTGAGAATTATGTCCATCTCGATAATCCATTGGACTCAATTTTTGAAAATTGAAGGAATTATCGTTTTACAACTCATACTTTTTATTTTCTGATTCATGACAGAATTCATGATTATAAAAAAAACTAATTAATATTCAAAATAGAATTCATCCAATAAAATCACTATAAATATGAGTTTTCTGTTTTCCACACAGAGAAATTGGGCAAAATGATGAGAAAATAGATAAAACTATATCTTCAAACAAATTATAAGTTGGTGTATAACGATTATCAGTTATAACTATCCAACTACCTCTTTTGAGTATTATACTTCAAAGTCATTTATTCAATTTGTTGTTTTCTCAAATAAACTAATTTTTTGGATGGAAGTTATGATGTTATTGGTGTTTTCCGAAGTCGAAAGTTATCAATCTACATATCCTTTGCATTGATATATTCATTTTATCTTCATTCAAATATTTTCCCATTCAATTCTACCAATTCATTTTCATTTCGAATATTTTTTCGGGTATTCATCGGTTCCAATTAAACTGTTTATCAACTAATAATTCAAAATATTATCAATGAAGAAAAGATATTTTAACTTTCTATGGTTTTTACCACTTTTATTCATTATTAAGAAGAAAAGAGAATTGAAACTTTCTAATCTGAAGTAAATGGAACTTCAAACGTTCAAGCCAGTCTCTATATACCTACACAGTAGGTTTAATGGACTGATGTCTATCAGAAAACAACTACTCCCCTGGCTAATACCACGAAGGGCGTTGGATTATATCCGACAGGCGTCAGTGCAGGAATTTTCACAGAAAATGTCCTGCATATGCAATTGGCATTGATGTCTCGAGTGAATGATAAAATTTATGTTGGTTTCTTATCTGATGAATACGTTATGTGAAATTCATTACTACACTTCAGTTTATTGTCTGTTGATTTTAGAGTGGGTGATGATTTTTTGATTATCTTTAAATTTTCAGTCTATAACTTCTCACATCACTATATTATTTTATGCAACAAAAGTTCATGCAAGTTATGTTCAAAACACAAGTCAATATAGTTAGATTTTCATGAACTGTATTCAGAATATACAATGGAAAACATCATAATCCTTATAATCATGAAGAGACCATCAATCTTACAAGGAAGTGGATACTTCGTTCGAATCAAACCTTGAATTTTAAAATTGGTAACGAGTTTGAAAACACAAATTATTTATATATACCTACTATATTTATTTACCATATTGTGTTCGCTGAGCTTTAGCAGACTCATAACAAAAAAACTTTTGATACATATATATTTGTATTCAACAAAATTTCAGTGATTTATGGGATATGTCAGAGACCTAATAGTTTTTCAAGAACATGAGATAGTGAACTTCTTGTGTTATCGTGGTGGAAATATAACTATTTCATAACTATTTCATAGTAGATACTCAATGAAAATAAAAAAATACTAATATAATAAAAAAAATTATCTGATATGATTGATGTTTTTTAAACAGTTATATTTTCGAATCTATAATCTCAAATCGATTGATTTTTCAAGGAAAATTGACCCTGTTACCCAACTAACAATCACTAAACCAGTGAATACGAAAATTCATTTTCATGGGAAAAGAAAATCACCGTTTCATTCTTCAATTGAGTTCTTGAGGAGCTCGGGTGATCGTCACCATTATATTTTTTTTCAAATATGACTCTCTCATTTTTTGCTATTCAGAATTCATTGGTTACTGCTAATATAGGGAGTTCTAGATATTTTTTCACATATTGATCTGAAAATTGTGAAAAACCCGTAACGATTTCTGGTTTACCTGAACCACCCCCACTGAATTAACAAAAAAAAAACGAAAATCTAGTGGCTCCAAAAAACAAAATGGGAAAACTCTGGATACAAAACATGAGATGAATGCTCGCGCACATAGTGCCGAAAAACATTTCCCATCAAGCGTCAATAATTGTTCTGAAACTTTCACATCCCGAATGATTCTCTTCGGAAAATCTTGCCCGACATTTTCTGATTATTTCTCGATAGGAGACAGCTGTAAATTCAATTGGTTATTTGTTTAGGACTCTCGGGACTTTAAAACGGAGACTTTCCTTCTGATGGATTTGACAGACTTAGGAGCCGCCGATTGGTGGAAACGTTTCGTTTCAAATTCGATCAATCATACCTAGAGTCGGATTGAAGTATGGAAATTGCTCGGTTTAGGAAAATACGTCATTTATCAGGATGGATGGGGTTATTTCTTCTCCGTTCGCATTCCAGAGAATTGCCAATGTATATGTTTGCATTCTGTAAAAGTGACATTGGCAATATTCAGATGGAATGAATATCAGAGGATTTATTGAGAATAAACCAGAAATTTTCGATACATTTAAAGGAGGTGAGCAGATGCAGATAACTGTCAGCCGTCAGGATGATCTCATTAGCTGAGAAATAGGGTGCCATTCTGGAAGTTTTTGTACTCGAAAGTATATACATACAATCACATGAATGAGCGAGGGGCGATTTTGTAGATGGTTCAAGAAGATAAGTCTTACAAAAATCCATATTCTGAGAGGTTTCGTTTATTGTAAAAAAAGGTTTTGATTATTCTCATGAATTTCATTATACATTTCATATTGAAGCAATCAAGTAAGAACTTGGTGCACAACATTTTTTATCAATGTTTATGAAACATAGGATGTTTATGAAATATAGGATTCAATCTTTTTCAACTTATTCTGTGTTCGAACAATCCTTTCTTTTGCTCGAAATTCGCTGAATCAAAGAACGAAAAAGTTCAGTTTACATCGTAGGCTGAATGTATATGAACATAGATGTAACTTTTTAATCTTTTCTTATGACATACTCATTGAAATCACAATAACTCAGTTCAGTTGATAATATTTATGTGACTATTCAGCCTGAAGATCCATATATATCTTTTGTATACTTTTTATATGATAAACTCATTAGAATCCCGATATTCCAGCTTAGTTGATAATATTTGTTTGTGAGACATATAAAATCCATAGATTGAAGGTTTTTTCTATCCCTTTCGTGAAATAAATAGAATAAACTCATCAAATGCATTTCATATCCTCATCATCTTCACTAGAAAACATTTGCGCCCCCCCTCAATAAATTCCTGGTTGCGCTCCTGACAGGCTCCGTATGGAGCTTTTTCTGAGTATTGTCACCCCAAATATATGTTTGATAATGAATCAACAATTTGAACTTGAAAGATTCTGATATATAGGAAGCGCATAACAAAGTTTCGAAAAATAATGAACGCTTTACCAAAATAAACGTTTACTTTAATGAAACTAGTATTTTTTTTCGATTACCTTCAATCTATTCGAAATGTTTTCAACTAATGAACACATTCCTGTTTTATAGATTTCGACTGAGCTTAGTAAAGTTTGTTATAATGGGTGACATTTTTGCTATTTGCTTCATCAGTGCAGATTTGTCAGTGTCACAAAAAGATTCCTAACATGTGGCAATGCTGAAAATGCTCAGTGGAGTTTGCTATTCCACCATGAATAGACTAACAAACGAAAAAAGCTTGAAAATCATTGAATTTCATTATCAAAATTCGGCTGTGTGAAAAATGTTTATTTCATGGTCGTCATGATCGACCCACCGAACAGGCTATTCAAGCTATTATGAACAAATTTCGCACTGTGGACACTCCATTCGTCATAAATCTACCAAACCGTATGCGAAGAGTGCATACTGAGGAGAATATTGCTGCTGTATCGGCCAGTGCCAATGGACGATATGTCAATTCGTCGTCTTTGTCAACAAGTGTGGTTATGTTATTCGAACAACTGGGGAATTTCACGTGAGGACCATACAAAATACAGCTGCTGCGAAAACTGAAGGCAGATGACGTACTACTACGTCGCTTGTTTGAGCAATGGGCCTCAGGAAAGTTGGATGTAGATCTATTTTTTCATCGAAACATTATGTTCAGCGACGAAGCTCATTTTTGGCTCAATATGTACTTCAACAAACAGAATTGCTGATTTTGGTGTGGATAGCAGCCATAGGCAGTTCAGGAACCGCTAATGCACCCTGAAAGATGCACTGTTTGGTGCGGTTTGTGGGGCTGTAGTATCATCGGACCATACTTCATCAAAAATGAATTTTTCCCAAAACGAAAGAATAGGACTTGGTTGACTTGTGATTTCAACAAGACGATGCCATATGCCACACGGGACGCGATATCATGAACCAATTCAGAGGCGCGTGTGGTGATCAATTAATCTTACGTTTTGGAGTAGTCTACTGGGCGCCGAGATCATGCGAATTGATCCCATTAGACAATTTTTTGTGCTGATACTTGAAGTCTCTCGTGTACGGGTACAAGCCAACCACAATTCCAGACCAGGTGGACAACAGTACAGCTGGCATTGGTATGATACTGGCCGAAATGCTGGAAACAGTATGTCGATATTGAAGCTGACAGATGAACAGAACACAGAGTCAGATGCAAAAAATGCAATACGCTTATATACAGACGGCTCAAAAATCAAAGAAGGCTCAGGATATGGAGTGTAGTCCAGATCACTTAGCCTGAGGATTGAGTGGGGAATGAGAAAAAATACCAGCGTGGTTCAAACAGAACTGGCTGGTATCTCAATCGCTACAAAAGGAATAACCAGGAAAGGAATTTCTGGTAAAAACATAACAATCTGCACTGATAGTAGACAAGTTCTATTAGCCTTGAACACACAATGTGTTACCTCAAGGCTTGTACTAGAGTGCCACCAAGATTTAGCCAAAGCCTCGGTAGATAATAACATTATCCTGAGGTGGGTGAAAATATACAACAGGAGTGAAGATACCCGCATTGCCGACTCTTTAGCGGAGGAAGCGGCTGGACTTAGAATTTTAGGACCCAGTGGCACCTACGGCCTGATGAATTCGACAATTGCGAGATGAGATGGAATCAAAGGATACAATTTTGCCAGGATCACCGTGGGCGACCCTGGGAAGCTGTCGCCGAAGAAATATCTGGCGATGACCAGGAGAAATCTACGCTCAACAGTAGGATTTCTGACTGGCCACTGTGAACTGAAGAAACACCTCCATAATATGAGGCTAGTAGACACACCTCTATGCAGGATGTGTGAAAAGGAAAATGAAACAGTCAGGCATGTCCTATGCGAGTGTCCGGGGTTATCGTGAATAAGAGAGTGTGTGTTTGGCGAGTTTTGGCCTACACGTGTCGATATAAAGGAGATATCTCCTAGTGACCTGTCCAACTTTCTGGAAAGGACAGGATAGACGATTACCTAGGAGGACAACTCCTCGGGAAGGTCATATCTGGCATGAGTGCTGTGTGCCTACACTCATTCTCCCTACTCTACAGATACAAATGTATTAATTCATCGCCTCAAAGATATATTCTATCCACCTTCCCAAATTTTCTTTTTTTTTCTAATCCCATGACCTAAACGATTGAATCCGCTACTAACTGAATGAACAAAATATGCCATATTGGGAGTAAGGGAATCAGTTAACTTGAACTTGATATATCGCGTTATAATTTGACTAATTAATGTTAGCTAGCTTAATAATTGGGTTAATGAATGGAAATTACCATGACAATGTCGGAAGCGAGTGACATTTGAGGGATAGGGGCAAATAGCTTCTGATTGTGGAGCATACTGGTTATCATGTCGAACATTGACCACGGAATCCAAATTTGACCGTATATCTTCCCACCCCAGAGATATTCATTTCGATTTGGTTTCACCACCGAATATATTTTATCCATTTGAGGACAAGAATATACCTGAAAGTTTCAGAAATATCCAAAATTTTTCATGAGAATAATCCACTACAATATTTTTGAAAAAAAACCTATTTCATTTTCAGAAAAAGATTTCACCATTGAAAACTATACTGTTATAAAGTAGCAGCAATCTACATTTTGTGAATTCCATCCAAAATTTTGAATAATCAGTGATTGTCGTAACCAGAACGGGGAAGAAGTATTTTCCTAACAATTTCCATTCTTGTTCGACGATGAATGTGAACCGGCAAATGTCCCGAGAAGCCACATATAATTACGATGTTGAAGTACGATATAGATTTTTTGACTCTGTGAATGACCAATGAGCTGAATGACATTGAATATATTTCGTTTCTGAGTTGCGCAAAATAATTATCATTGCTTTCCTCGTGAGAATGAAAACAATATGTTCATGTTTCTTACTGTTTTTTGGGTTTATAACATTCCACAATCCGCAATATGAACAAAGCGGAAGCAAAAGGAAATTTGATCAGTGTAACAGAGGCAAACTGAAATATTCATCCAGAAGAGTTACTATGGAAAGTAAACTACTATAGAACACAATTATTCAGCAGTATTAATTTTGTCTACAAATCATATAATCAAGCACATATTAGCACATATTTTAAAGTTCGTAGTGTGAAGGTAAGATAACGCAAAAACTGGTCGATATTTAACTTTTTACCTTACTTTCTCACCTTCAGCCAATCAAAACGAATCTAGTTGAGGAAATCAATTGATGAGTTATGACTGGTCTTATTGAGAATCATTGTTTCGTACCCCTCGCCTTAGTTAGCAATTGCAACCAGTACAATCTATTTCCATAGAGGTGTTTCAAATTCACTTGTTGAGGATTCTTCAAGTTTTCTCATTTGTCTTAAGGTTCTTTGCTAACAATTTTTGTTTCACTTCATTTCATTAAGTGGATTTTGAATGGATTTCAAAATATACTCCGGTATTTTCCATGAGCTCTATATTTGTCTGTCCTTTGTGTATTCACGATGTTCATTTTCTCTTGCATCAGAAAGTCTTAAAAATTTTCACNGGAAACCCCAAATCTTCCTTTTGTGCAGCTGGCAAATGATTCGAAGATAATTAGTGCACTAACACAATGTGTACTACATGAGTTTCTCGATGGTTATGAGCTCGAATCCCACTTCGCCGGCTGATCTACTGCGCATTCAATATTTAGAGGCACCGCTAGATTTGCCAAGCATAACATGTGAATATGTATATTCATGTAGCCTGTCGAATCTAACTTCTAGAAATTTCATTCAAGGTATTTTTACAAAACTTTAACTCCCTGAAGAAAGAAAAGTATAGAAATTTAAGTTTTTAAGTTTATTTATCAATTTGTGGAAGGTTATAAACCCCAAAAAACAGTAAGAAATATCAACTCCTTCACAGAAATTACCTTTCAAAGAATAATATGTTCATATGTCGGTGGTTCTTTTCGATATCGTGAGTTGATTTTTTTCAAACAGAAATAATTCGTAGAATTGCTGACAGCGGGGTTCGAAAAAAATCATTGGAATGGTAATTGTTTCAGAACAACGATTAACATTTGTACTCAATGACCGTGGCGGGTCGGCCGTTGCCTAAGAGGGGCACTCCCCGCCGTGGCCCGAGGGTGCAGTGCTACACTCTAGTGGGGGGTTGCAGCACCATAGCGGCGAGACGTACCTTCATGGCCTCCGGGCTGCCTCCGTGATGCTGCGGATTGTGCATGTTTCGGGGCGTCGTTGTGTAGATGGCGTCAGCAGGAATGCCACCGGGACCGGTAGCTGTTTTTTCTATGTCGATTTTTTGCCTGGAAATGCGGATCGAATTAGTAAGTGAAATGTGATGGAACTAGCTGGTACTTAATGATGATAATGATTATATCGTTTATTGTTCAACAGTTTCCCATTTACAGAGCGAAATTGAAGAATTTCAACAGTGGGTCATGTAGAGAAAAAAACATAAATGGGAGATTGAAACATTCAAGAACAATATAGAAATCATAACATATAGAAATTATGACAACTTTAGTTATGATTTATTTCAATACGACTTATCGAGAATACCATTTTTTCATCTCTTATACCTAAATAATGTCGATGACAAAGTTTCATTTCTGGTTGATAGTATTATCAGATTATTAGATTTCCGTTTCATGCTCCGTTAGTGACCAAAAAATTTACCAAACCCCCTGCACCATGGTTAACTGAAAATGTTGAAAGGATTATGAAAACTAGAGACAGGGCTCTTAATAAACGTAAGACAGATTGGGATTATTATAAACAGTTAAGAAATTACATGAATCAGGGAATAACGAGGAAAAAAAGGCTTTTTTTCAATCACAAATTAAATCACTCATCTGATAAAGAACGTTGGTTAATTCTTAGGAAGAATCACTTGGAAATACCTCAAGAAATTAATAATTTTTTCATAAATTCTTCACCTGAGACGGATAATTCTACAACCCTTTCGGATTTCTACAAAAATAATCCCCTTATGAACTCGGAATTCAAATTTAAAGCTGTTGACTAGTTAATTGTTCATGAAATGATAGATTCAATAAAAAGTAGTTCTACAGGAAGCGATGTAATAAGCTTGAAAATAATCAAACTGTGTTGTCCTCGAATGATAATAATAATAATATATTTATTTACCAAAGAATTANTTTTGATTCATAGGTATGCACGAGACTCATTTTTGATTTCACATATACCCGTCTTGTTCAAAAAATAAGGTGATTGTTCAAATTTCGTGGGTTACTTACTTTCATTCGATTTGCGATTGTTTGATTTTTTATATTGAAACACGCATCACAAATATTTATTACAGTTTCAGCTGTTTAGCACGTTTAGTTAGTTGGCGAAAGGCATAAAAAAGAACTGTTTTGCATATTCGGCGTTTTCTGCTATCGAAAATAATGGATCAAAGAATGTGCATCAAATTTTGTAGAAGAAAAGGAATTGGATGCTCGGAAACAGTTACTTGTTGACAGTGGCATACGGTGATTGTACTCTGAAGTTACAAAAATTTTTACAAGTGGATTCTGTAAAAATATGAGCACCGAATCTGCTCTGTGTGATTTTCAAAAATGTCTTGTAGACATTCTTGATAAGGGAAAATATGCTCTGGGTCTTTTCATTGAGTTTTCAACAACTTTCGACTTAGTAAATCATAGGCTTTTATGTAGTAAATTAGAATCGTATGTAGTTAGGGGGATATCGCTAAAATTATTTGAATCATATTCGAATGGCAGAAGTCAGGTTGTTAGACTGAATGAAGTTCTGAGTAGTTACCGTCAAATAAATCGAGGTGTACCTTAAGGATCTGTATTGGGACCTTTATTTTTCAATATATTTGTAAATGATATGATCAATCTAATGGAAAGAAACCACGATATAAAAATGATGTGTTATGCAGACGATACCAATTTACTAATTTTAGAAAATAGCATAGACATGCTACTGAGTAGAACTGAGAGGATTTATGAAGATATTATTTGGTGGTCTGAAAAGAATTGTTTGTTACTGAATCATAACAAAACAGTCACAGTATTTTTATGGGCGCTTCAAACAAAGATCACCTGTGTTTTTCAAAAATACAGAAAAACAAATAACTTGTGGTGATGAGGTGAAACTTTTGGGAGTTTTTTTCGACAAACATACGAATGGGCAAGTCATATAGAACTATTGTCTAATAAACTAAGGAGTAGTTGCTACAGAATAAAGTATATGAAAGACCACTGCAGTAAAAATGTCTTGCTAACGCTGTACTTTGCACATTTCCACTCCCTCATGAAGTATGTTATACAATACTCACGTTATTGTGAGATTTTCACTGACCAGTTTACAAAATCGCGACACGTTTTCCACTATAAAATAATTTCTCCAAGTGTGTACCGACAAACCGGTTCTTCATGTTAAGCGGTTCCCGTAATGAATTACCAAAGAACCCTTCGCTTGAGACGGTTTCAGACCCAAAAAACACACTCAGGAAGTATCTGAATTTGATCTTAGCAGCTTTGAACAGAAGTCTACAGGTTTCTAATCATACAGTTCCTGAAATATACAGTCTACCATATATTCACAAACCTGGCAAGTCGGTGCGACTAATTGCCTCCGCAAGTTCCATAATTGATTTCAATTGTCGTTGATTCACATGATTTCATAAGGATATAAAGTTGTGAGGAGGAGGGAGTTTAGTACATCATTTGATGTACTAAGGTCCATTAATTCCAAGTATCGTCATACCAAAAACTTTTGAATATTTGAGGGATCTGCTGAGGTCCATCGTCTTAGCGGAGAAGTAGTTGAAAACTACACACAATTAACGAAAAGGAGTAGAAGGAGTTATATTACTTTCCAAAGACTTCGATCCGATATGTAGATGATGTATTTGCGTTTTTGACACGAAAAAATGAAAGGTACGGGTTAGGTTAGGTCCAAAGTAAGTAGGTCTATCCGACCCTTCACCGCAAACCGTAAGGGTTCATTGTGGCTCACACCTATCCACACTCGATGAAATAAACCCAGCTTTTTAACGAAGCCGATTAGTTTGTATGGTGAGTGGTCTTTCAGTTCAGATGATAAGAGTACAGCTCCGCAGAACTCTGAAAACCTAATTTAGCCCCTAGTGGGGCAGGCACAAAGTATGTGCTCTGCTGTTTCAACATTTTCTGAACAGAGGATGCACACACTGTCATCCGACAGTCCGAGTGTCTGCATTTGATGGTTCAAATGACAGTAACCTGTGAGAAGGCCTGTTAGACATGGTAGTCCATCCCAACTGTAGTCCAACAACTGTTTAGTATTAAGCTTCGATGGGTAGATAACCGTCTTGGAGTGAGCCAGTCCTGGAAGATTCTGCCAGTAGAGGACTTCATCCCAACTCTCAACAACAGATTTTCGAATCTTAGGTTTACACATGAAATTGAAATTAACGAGGATTTACCATCCGTAGAATTTGATGTTTACAGAAAGAATACCAGTTCTTTCATTTACATTCTTCACACCACTGTCTGTAACACAAAATAACAATTCTGAACTTTCTTATCCATAGGTTTGACACGTTCTCCTTGAGTAAAGAAATTGGGGTATTGAAAAAATCAAGAACGTAGCTGAAAGCAATGGATAATGGACGTATATTTAGGGAGAATCTTCGTTATTTGAATACAAATCTTTGAGAACGACTTTGATCACGCCATTACTGTCAACAGCGAGCACTCTGAGTCGATGATTACCAACTTCTTTTGGCCTGAATTGGATGATCTGGACACCAACGACATGTAGTTTCAACAGGACGGCGCTACTTGCCACACAGTTCATGTCACATTGGATATTCTACACGAGTGATATCAGGGCGTGTAGATGATGTGAACTGTCCTCCGAGATCGTGCGATTTGAAGCCGTTAGATTTTTTCTTGTGTATTTTCTTGAGTCGCAGGAATATGCGAATGAGCTACAAACCACAGTGATCTTCCAAGCCAACATAACCTATGCCATCGGTCGAATTCAGCCTGATTCATGCGCCAGGATAATGGAAAATTGGATATTTCGGATGCGTTTCACTCAGAGAAGTCATGGCGGATATTTGAGAGATGTTATGTTCCACACATAATTGCATCAATATGTCTTTCAAACGAATGAAAAATAGCGATACTAATTCTTTGAGTTGGAAATGAAAAGGCTCTTTTGTCATCTGTAGAGTTCAGCACAATTTCTTCATTTTTTTTTCCAAAAAATCAGTGGCATGATATTCAAAAACACCAAGGATTTCGATTGCATTTGAATTGAATTCCATTCAATTGATTTTCCATTTGTATATTCACGAGGAGAAAAATCATAATAAACAACAGAAGTCTTTCAACAACGGTTTTTTTGATAATGCAAATACATTTCAATTCAGACCTCAATACGAAACATTGGAAACAGAACAAAAAATCTTTTCGCAGACAAAACAAATCCAATAATTACACAAAATAAATCACACTCCACAAATCTATACGATTTTCTGTTCGATTTGCTTTCGGCACTGATTGTTCTCTTTTTACAGGATTTTCCTTAGATGCCAACACATCCATATTTATTCGAAACTCGTACTCTGAGTGCTTTCATTTAAGACTTTCTCTTTCCTTTTGTTATCGTGTTCGCTTCTTGTTGGAAAATCTAGAGCTGATGTCGTCTTTTCCAGGGCTTCATTTTCCGCTTCAAATCCCAAAATGCATCTGAAATTAGTTGTCACTACTTTTATGTTTACTTCCCTAGTTTCAGTTGGAATCTGTCTAATTAGTTAGATTGTTTATTGACTGGTGCTTCAGATGTCGTAAGACATGAATTATGTTTCAATAATTCCAAGAAACTGTTTGACGAAATATATTAGATATTGGTACACGCACGATAACAAGTAAATTTGATTCATCTAGTAATGGAAAACAATTTGAGGCACGCTGATCAAAAGGTGACGAACTAGGTAAGTATAATTTTTTTTCATTTTGTCGATGTGTTATTCTCTTCAACCTATGTTTTTTTTTTTTAAATTGTATAAACCCAAAAGCGAATTGAAATAGTGGATTTGTACTGCGAACATGGAAAATCTGCAATACACATCGCTCGTGTCTTCAAAGAAAACGAAGAAACTTGGTAACATCAATGTTGTTGTTCTAGGCCACGATGCCTTCATAGAAAAATCGTAGTTTTTGACAGAGTTGTCCCAAGGATCTCCTGTGATCTTCTGTGGTCGCTCCTGATGGATAGTATGCTTGATGCCCTATACAGAAGAAAAGTAAATCTACAAGCTTATGCAGATGACCTTGTCATCTTGGCAAGGTCCACGTCGGGAAGGATAGCTTGTGATATTCTTCAAAGCACGATGGACACTGTTCGCAGTGGTGCCTGAGGAAGCAGATGTCTGTCAACCCCATCAAATCTGTCATAATTCCCTTCAACAGGGAGAGAACATTGGATGATCTAACGCCACTTTCCCTCAATGATGAGGTCATCCCATTTGGAACGGAGGTGAAATATCTTGGCATTGTCCTTCATGGAAAACTCACCTGGAATGCTCCCTTGGAAAATGTTTTACACAAAGCTAGACAGTCTCTATGGACATGTCAAACGATTTGTAGGTCCCAAAGGAATCATTGGATTTATGTGATGATTGTCAGATCAATGATCACTTATGGTGCAATTGCCTGGTGGCCGAAGGCTATACAGAAAACAGCCCAGGCGAAGCTCTCTGGCTCATAGAGTTAGGCTTGCCTGGCCATCAGTCATGCCATTAGTGCCACACCATCAGTGGCCATAGCTCCTCTTCACATTTTTCTGGAGAGAGAGGCTAGATGGAATGCATATAGACTTGTGCACATTGCCAATCGCACAAATCACTTCAATGCAGAGTGCAACATACATTTGGTTGTCACTGGAAGTCACAGCATTCTGGAAATGATTCTGCCTTCAACTGTCAACTACGAACTGCCTTTTAAAATTCCCGAGTAAAGAGGACCGGATCCTCCAGGAGAAGGAAATATTGAGAGCAGATAGTTTTTGGTTCACAGATATGGATCAAAAACACCTTCCGATTCCGGTGCAGGTGTTTTCAGTCGCAGACCCAAGATAGAGATATCAACCTGCCTAGGAACCTATGCGACTGTATTTTATAAGCGGAAATTTACGCTATTGAATTGTGTGCGGAGAGAATAGAAGAATCCAACCTCATACATGAGTCACTAAAAATATTCTCAGACAGTCAAGCGGTGTTGGAAGCTCTTGAATTCTAACGAGCAACGTTTAAATAGGTAGCAAACTGCCAAAAACGACTCTTCTCGATAGGAAGATTTAACAGATTGTCTCTAGTCTGGAGTCCTGGCCATACTGGCCTGCAAATCAATGGGGCTTCTGAGTCCCTTGCAAAGGGGGGTGCTGCAAGCAGCTTTATCGGATCAGAACCTGTAATTTGCATCGCTTTAGGCTTTGCCAAACAAAGATTGAACACCTGAATAGCAAAAAAATTTATGGACTTCTGGCAGAAGTTTCCAGGATTGGCTTACTCCAAGGCGTTTATTCACCTTTCGAAGCTTGATAAAAAACAGTTGATGGACTACAGTAGGGATGAACTACGATGTCTAACAGGCCTTCTTACAGGCCACTGTCATTTGAGTCATTATTTGCAGGGACTTTGACTGTCGGAAGACAGTGTGTGTCGCCTCTGTTTGGAAAATGATGAAACAGCAGAGCGCATACTTTGTGCCCCACTGGAAAGCGAATCAGATTTTTAGAGTTCGGCAGAGCTGACCTGAAAGACCACTCATCATACAAAAAAAATCGACTTCGTTAAGAAGCTGGGTTATTTGGTGTGAGCTGCAATAAACCCTTGCGGGTTGCGGTGGAGAGTCGAATAGACCCACTCACTTTGGACTCAACCTAACCCCACCTAAGGATCATGACCGAGTCGTACAACCGTTATCAGAATTCTTCATCGACGCAAATTCCACATTTACAATCAAACTGATCTTTCTCTTAAAGATGATCATTTGGTTATTGAAACACTTGTCGAGGTGTCTAAATAACAGTTTGGTGTTGGGAAAAACTTCAGTATTATTCAGTATTCTTCCAGTTACTTCTGGTGAATAAGTGGTACACCCGAGATTGTAAGCATACTGATGTATGGCTACAGTATCTCACTGAATCATTGAAAGACCTTTCAAATGAGGTGACCGTTGGATATCACTTTCATTTGAAATTTACGACATATGGATTGTTGTGGAAAGTTTAATTTCTACGCAGAAATATGAGAACTGAAGTTGATCTGTTTCAGGATTCTTCATAGACCTTTGGGTCAAATATCTTATTCAGAGTGATTCATTTCAACTGGAATTCAGTGTATACTACAAAGACAATTACACCGTTATATCGAGAATTGAAAACCTCTATTCGTTCTATAACTCCCGGGATATGGAAATGGGAAAAATAGAAAAATGCGATAAAGTGAAGTTCGTTAAGAATAGGTCCAACTTCGCAGTGTGGAGGTCTTCGTCCTGGAAGTCCGGAGTTATTGTTTCCCTCCCCTTCATTTCCGACTCGAACAATTCATCCGGAACACCGAGCAATACAAATTTATTTTATGTCCAGGTAGTAAAGTTTGTTCTGTATGGCCTTCCGTAACGTACGTTTTCCCTAAATGAAATTTCCCTTGAGCTCGTGTGTGCAAATAATGTTCGGGGTATGGGAATGGTACGTGGCGTAAAACTAAATCATCTTCGGCGAATCTCTACTGCGAAATGATGAAATACGGGACTTTCATGGGCGAGAAAATTGTTTCAAAGTTGATTTACTTTTGACGCGGAGTTAGCGTCTCGTGAGAAATGGTCTGGATGATTGCTCGTCGAACGAAATATGGGGCAACAATTACCGAATGATCAAATATGAATGGAGTTGCGACGTTGTGTAAGTAGCACTCAAGCGCGGTTTTGTTATTAGGAAAAATCACAAAAGGCATAATGGGTGGATGAGATTGAGTTCCATTGAAAACATCTTGAGGGATTTTTGCGTCGCATGACAACACCCATATGTCTAGTGTTTACAGTGTCCTTCTTCAACCAATAGACAGTGACTCATAGGTGGCGCTAGGGTGGTGTACTCGCGACGATGCGGCTGGGTCACGTGACAATTTGGAGCGCTCTGATTGGTCGCAGCATCCAAAATTGCCAGAATGAACCTCCATAAGAAATAACACGATGTTTTGATTTGGAACTGTCCTAGTACCTATACTAATTGGCACCGTTTTATAAAACATTATAGTCATTATGGATATTTGGTAAGGCCTTTCACAAACACTACAAAACAGTTTTATAAACATTTTGCAGTTACTATAAAATTTGTGTAACACTCTTAAAAGTAGTTTTGTAAAGACTTCCCTTACTGCACTTTTGCAACATATATAAGCGATACTTATGAAATAATCAGAAGACAGTTTTATGAGAGTTTTTTGGTAGTTCCAAGTAGGCGTATATAAAATATAATATGTATATCTGAAAACGATAAGAATAAAATAAAAAAGTGTTAAAAATGTTTTCTTGAAGACGCAAGAAGTAATTTTGTATTGGACACTGAGAAAATATAATAGATATGTCACCAACTGGAAACTAATGAATAGAAAGGTTGAGGCCATTTTAAAATTTCACTTCCGCACTCATAAAACTGTTAAAGACATTGTTTGTGTTTTGAAGATTGATATTTTTACTGCAAATGAAATTTTATTGACAAATATATAGCCTATTATTAGCAAAATTTAAGCGCGCCACTCATTTATAAATGTTATCGGTAAAATTAATAATTATACAAAAATTCACTCTGTCTGTGAATCACCTTGTATGGTTTAGCTGCTTAAACTGAACTCACATCTAACTCGTTTCTACATGATATATTTTTTCGAAACACAACTAAGCACCTCGTTGTTTTGATGTTTTTTTTTTTACACAGAATAGTAAAAATACGGCCCTGTCGATATTTGTTTGCCTTCCTGCTCCGCTGTGGCTCTGCTGTCGGTACACAACTATTGTGATTGTTTATAAGTTTGTTGGCAACATTTTTGCTAATAAACGACACTTTGGTGACTCTTATAAAATAAATTACTTATTTTCATCACATATTGCCTTTTTTATGATAATTATCCGTTGTCTAATGCTAAATACATGGTGAATATTAGACATAACCTATATGAACGCCGACGAAATATTGTTGATATTTAATTTACCGTGCGTTCAAAGGAAATGACGGGTAAGTTTTTGATGTCAGAATGTATCTTTTAATCAGCTTCAATAATTGACCAAATATTTGATTATTCCGGCCTATATTTTCACTTGATAGTTTTGTCTTTTCGAACTTGGATTTGACTCATTTTATCTACGTTTTCAGTATATATTTTCACCATAGTTCCGTCATCATGGATAAATAATAACCAACTCCTATGGCCAAAAATTGATGCTGATAAGCTAATACGAATCCACAATTCTATACCCAAAGCCAGTTGGTTTACAATGTATAAACTAAAACGAAGTCATTTGATGACCTACCAAATTGCTGAAGAACTATTAGAACGAATGCTGAAGAATGACGATACAGAACAAGAAAACATTACAAATTCTGTGCAACACAAAAAGCAAGCAGGGTTATTTTCATTCCAACAGGTTGTCACAACCTGCCTTTTTGTGCTCGTACCTTTGGATCAGTTTTTTCTTGGTTTGGATGATATAGAATTTGTTGCAGTCCAAGCATTGTATGCTGAACCTACCCACGGTAATACCGTGAATTAGGTTCAGAAGGTTGTGAGTTCGACCCCAACTCAGAATAGATACACTTTTCTCGAGAGAATTCATCTAGTTGAAGATGGGGTATTTCTGCAACGTCACATGGCTGAAGAACTGCGAATATCCATAATGCTCCCTAGGTGGCTTGGCGAGTTATTAACATTGGCTACCCAGGATACCAGGTTATTGACCTATGTAGTCGATGCCGATGACACAAAAATGAATACCGTGAACAAACCAAGTATTTCTACAATAATTTTAGGAAAAACAGCAAAACATATTCTGATCCAATGAATGAAAATCGTTCAACTCTGTCGTTCCCCATAAAAATAATGTAATCCGTAACGACGATACAAAGCGTCACAAATCCATGCATAATATATCGAGGATATAAAGGCCGAAAAAGAGCAAATAAAGGCAAAGTGGTACGAAAAGGACCAGAGACTTCGAGTCGGGAGCTCCGCATCGTGATGGGATCGCAGCATGGCAGGAAGCCATAAATACGGCGTAATTCCGGAAGTAATTAGTAAATCATCGCAATCGGCCCTAATTACTGGCAATCACTTATCGATTGATGTGATGGCCAGAACACGATCGACAGTGAGGTAACTTGTGTGTGAAATGCGGTATGGATTGTGGAAATCTGTTTGGAGATTGAACGTTATTCTGAGTTGTCTGTTCGCATAAATGTCTCTACTCAACAACTCTGAACTCATTTTTGCTGGGTCATGATCTGTCTGTTGGTTAGCGCGAGTGGTTTGTTCTTCATATTCAGTCAACCTCTATGTGGAGGTCCAACTGTCGGATTCCAGATTATCACTGTTACTGTCCGACTCGTGGCTGGAATCGCATGTGAAATGTTAGACCTCATTAACCCACAGCTGGCACAAGTTTCAAATTCTGAGAGTTGTCATTCATGAGGAGACGATAGTATGAAACAGATTTGAACAGGGAACATACTTTGAACATATTTCTGTTCGAATAATCGGTGAACTGTGGAGAGTATTCGTGTATATCGAGTGGTCCAACGAAAAGTATGCACCTTGTTTTTCTCCTTTTTTGTAACTTAACGCAAAAATGCTCGGACAGGTCAAATTTGCTTTTGAGGGGGACACATTTTAGATGTTTTTTTCTACTTGTGCCTTCAACCCTCTAGCGAGGGTGAGTAACAACCCTAAAATTTTGAATGGAAAGTGGGGTCGAGTGATATATCGTTTGAAAGGGTACAAAATTATTTTTCCAATGATACCTAATTTGTTGTATTTACTTGAATACTTATAAGAATAGCAAGAACATTTACTCGATATTTTTGGTGTTGATGAAAATTCGGAAAAAACGGCATTTTTATCACTACTACATTCCTTAATTTCTCTCGTGCGTTTTTTGGTTCAAATAACAACATCAGATAAGTGTACGAAAAGAATTTAGGCAAACGTTCATTGATTCAGTTCGGTTGCTTTTGAAATTATTTCAACTTTACTGTAAAAATGGTTTATTCCATTCCTGAACGAGTTGAAATTGTTAAACTTTAATAAGGTGATTGTTCAAATTTCGTGGGTTACTTACTTTCATTCGATTTGCGATTGTTTGATTTTTTATATTGAAACACGCATCACAAATATTTATTACAGTTTCAGCTGTTTAGCATGTTTAGTTTGTTGGCAAAAGGAATAAAAAAGAAGTGTTTTGCATATTCGGCGTTTTCTGCTATCGAAAATAATGGACCAAAGAATGTGCATCAAATTTTGTAGAAGAAAACACTTACTTGTTGACAGTGGCATACGGTGATTGTACTCTGAAATTACAAAAATGTTTACAAGTGGATTCTGTAAAAATATGAGCACAGAATCTGCTCTGTGTGATTTTCAAAAAAGTCTTGTAGACAATCTTGATAAGGGAAAATATGCTCTGGGTCTTTTCATTGAGTTTTCAACAGCTTTCGACTTAGTAAATCATAGGCTTTTATGTAGTAAGTTAGAATCGTATGTAGTTAGGGGGATACCGCTAAAATTATTTGAATGATATTCGAATGGCAGAAGTCAGGTTGTTAGACTGAATGAAGTTCTGAGTAGTTACCGTGAAATAAATCGAGGTGTACCTTAAGGATCTGTATTGGGACCTTTATTTTTCAATATATTTGTAAATGATATGATCAATCTAATGGAAAGAAACCACGATATAAAAATAATGTGTTATGCAGACGATACCAATTTACTAATTTTAGAAAATAGCATAGACATACTACTGAGTAAAACTGAGAGGATTTATGAAGATATTATTCGGTGCTCTGAAAAGAATTGTCTGTTACTGAATCCTAACAAAACAGCCACAGTATTTTTATGGGCGCTCCAAACAAAGATCACCTGTGTTTTTCAAAAATACAGAAAAATAAATAACTTGTGGTGATGAGGTGAAACTTTTGGGAGTTATTTTCGACAAACATACGAATGGGCAAGTCATATAGAACTATTGTCCTAAAACTGAGGAGTAGTTGCTACAGCATAAAGTATATGAAAGACCACTGCAGTAAAAATGTCTTGCTAACGCTGTACTTTGCACATTTCCACTCCCTCATGAAGTATGTTATACAATACTAACGTTATTGTGAGATTTTCACTGACCAGTTTACAAAATCGCGACACGTTTTCCACTATAAAATAATTTCTCCAAGTGTGTACCGACAAACCGGTTTTTTTTTTCGTGTGATTCAGTTTCCATGTGGAAGTTTCTCAAATGAATACATTACGCTAGCTGAGGATTGAGGTGGTCTTACATCCTAGCGTGCGATTCCTAGCACGGGTCGAATGATATGCAGTTAAAATCGAACTTCGGGTCGTAGGAATCGAACCACCGTTCCACATAGCAGTTGATTGAAAGACTAGAATTAACAAATCTTAATGAATTAATTTTTTTCATTGAAGCAATCCAAACTTTTTCTGTGGATTGAAATGTTTTCAAACAAAAGCAATTTTCACTGGAAAGCTAACTACTGGAATGAGAGTGGTAATTGAAAATGTGTTTTTAGGATAACTTACGGGCAAAGCAGCATTTTTCTGCTCTAATTGCGTATACGCAGACGCAAATGAATGGTTTCTCCTCGCTGTGTGTGTTTCTTGTGCTCAGCAATGCAAACTTTCAATGGCCTCTTAGTATCTCCGATGTATGATTCTCCACACTCGCAGGGTATCAAATGCAATTCTTGGAATCGCAGTCCGCGTTTGGTGGCCTGGTTTTCAAGAGGCTGCTACGGAACCTCAGTCTACAGCAATCGCGTGATGAATATTGAGGTTCCCGACACGTCTCAGGCCTATATCTATCGACATAACCCCGCCTAAGAGTGCTTTATTACTATATTTGATACTTTTACGGTATTGAGGAGATACCGATGTTGTCCTACGCTCCCGGGGATATTGAATCCGTTGTTGAAAATGAAAAGTACCGAACTCATTGGAACTATTCATTTCTCACCTCTGGCTTATACAAGCCTGATGTGGTTCTTTCGACCATCAGATTTAAACGATATTTGTCGTGAAGTTTTCAGCAACTGGTGAGACAAATAAATTTCAAAAAAAAGTATGAAAGATGAAGTATCAAAATTTTCTCTTCGAACTCCACAGACTTTATTCTTTGTCAAGGCTAATGTGAGACGTCATAGTCATGATTAAACTGATGTACTTCTTCTGCAAGATGTTTTACAAATGTGAAATTGGTTCTTTGTGCTCCCTAATTCTTTGGAAAAAAGTTCTTTCCTTTTGGCCAATATAAAGTTTTGGTCGAAAGCCACAAATCAACTTATATACTCCTGATCTATCCAACACTGATGTTTTGTGTAAATTGTTTTCAATAAGTTCACTTGAACCATTATTCGTTCTGTATGCTGAGCCAAAACATTCTTGTTTTGTCCTGTAGCGAACGGTATGGTTTCTTGAATTTAGGTAGTCGCGGTTCCTGGCTTATCCTTTCCTTTGTAGTTTGTTGGAAAGAATGAACTCAATAATATTTACCTTGTAACCGTTATTGGCAGCGATCTGTTCAAAAAAACTCAGCTTTCTCTGAAAATTATTTTGACCAAACAGAAAAAAACTTTTTCACAAAGAATTAATGAGCGTAGAGGTTAGTTTCTCAAATGAAAAGACCAATTTCATATTTCCAAACCATTTTCTAGCAGAAGAACATCAGTATAATCCTGATATGACATCATATTTATTTTTATATTTACTGACCCTTGAGACAGACCAAATATATACGGGCTTTCTAAATTATCACTGCCAGACACATTTTGTTTTTATTTGTCTTCAAACATTATTTATTTAGTAGAACAGAAGTTATGTATACTATGGTGAACATNCGAGTAGATAGAAGAGTGTATAGTTTAGAGGGAGTGAAATTGAATTCAAAACTAGATTGCTATGTAGAAAATTCTATTAGGATTTCAAAATGTAGGGAAAAATGTTATGGCTTTCTACATCTTCACGTTTGATCAAAATACGTGGGAAACTTTTGAAGCGACTACTCCACATGAACATTAAATCATACGAAAGGGATGTCACTTACGAAAAAACTATTCGAAGATTTTTTTCGTGTGATTCAGTTTCCATGTGGAAGTTTCTCAAATGAATACATTACGCTAGCTGAGGATTGAGGTGGTCTTACATCCTAGCGTGCGATTCCTAGCACGGGTCGAATGATATGCAGTTAAAATCGAACTTCGGGTCGTAGGAATCGAACCACCGTTCCACATAGCAGTTGATTGAAAGACTAGAATTAACAAATCTTAATGAATTAATTTTTTTCATTGAAGCAATCCAAACTTTTTCTGTGGATTGAAATGTTTTCAAACAAAAGCAATTTTCACTGGAAAGCTAACTACTGGAATGAGAGTGGTAATTGAAAATGTGTTTTTAGGATAACTTACGGGCAAAGCAGCATTTTTCTGCTCTAATTGCGTATACGCAGACGCAAATGAACAGCAGGAAAATCACTAGAAGGGCTCCTGCCACACTGACCAATGTACTCATTTGTAGGGGTTCTGAAACAAAAAAAAAAAGATGATGCAAAAATATTGTATTCATTGAAAGGTTCGTTGGGTTAAACTATTCCCACATAATGATCCACAATGCCGGAAATTTCTTTTCGACAACTTCTAGTGAGAGGAAATTTGAAACAGCTCATTCTCAATAAGGCGTCTGGTCCTGATGGAGTGCCCGTCATCGTACTCGAAAAGTGCGACAATGAACTCGCACCAGTATTTTGAAGACTTTTCAACCTGTCTTTCAAGAAAGCGGCTTCTCTTCTCGTTTAAAGTTCGCTCGCGTTCAGCCTATTCTCAGAAAGGACAAGAAAAATCTTTCAAATAACTATAGACCAATCGCTTTACTATCAATGTTATCAGAAAACATGGAGGGAGCCGTAAGCTACCATATCCTTGAATATTTGGAAGGCTTCAACATCTTGAGCGATCATCAATATGGCTCTCGGAGACAAAGATCAACAGGCAACCTTCTATCATATGTCAACCATATTTGGAGTAACGCAATCGAGAAACCTTTGACGGTGTGTGGCATGAGAGTTTGCTGGCCAAACTTTGATGCTATGGTTTGTCGGATCATTTTTGTGCATGGCTCTCTAGCTTTCTGAAAAAACGTTCCCTGCGAGTGGCCGTTGATGGATATTTGTCGTATACTTTCACTATCAACATCGCTTCCCTCTTCGATAAGTTTGTTGTGGGTTAAAATGGACACCAATATGTCTTGGCACAATCATGTCGCTGGAATTGCAAAGACTGTTTCTCAGAAGCTTGGAACACTGTTTCAAACCAGAAAACTTCACACACCTCACCATCTTTTAATGCTTTTTCCTTTGAAAAACAAAATTCATCAATGGTTAACAATAATTATAATAATCATGATTATTGGAGTCCTTGGTGGAATGATGTCCTCTCTACTCTCGAATCTTAAAATCATACCGGCTTGCCACACTAAGGCAGAAATCTTAGCCGCACAAATGCCGAAGGCTGTCATTCTTGGCTCACTGCGCTTGCTCAAGGCACATGATTTTCGGACCCAATTTATTATGAATACAAATAGCAAAAAACCCATAGGAAATGATATATTTCCAAAAAAAAGCGCAAAAAACCGATTTTTGTGACCTTTGACCTTGAAATTTAATAGTTGCTTACACCCTACCATATGTAGGTTTTGAGACAACTTTAAGGGTGTCAATATACAAGTATTTACAGACTTACAGCTGGGTATCTGGAATTCCGAGGTGAACTTACTATAATGATTGGACTATTTCCCAATATTTCATTAAGTAGCCGTTGAAATTTCATAATGAATCAAACATTTCACTTTGTTAAAGTGAAATCTTTGATTCATTATGTGTCTGCCATTTTAAATTTCAATTAAAAATCAACTAAGCTTTCGATTAAAGTTTGTTGGCCTGTGAATCAAAAACATATTTTGGCTTATATTTTTTTACACCTATCCATTATGCGCAGTACCTAGTGTTTCGGGCAGGGTCAGGCAAACACAGGTATTCGTACTTCTTATTCCATAGATACTAGCCTTACAAAATATCAGGGTGCATCAAACACTTCATGAAACATGCGTCACTGGCTCTTGGACTATAAATAGTCAGTTTTTGGGGAAATTAGTCCAGTCATCACCCGAAGATGATTGTTGATTCTAACAATCGAAACGTTGTGAAGTAACTTGGCTTAAAATCTATTGATGATCATTTCATTTCAATTTTTATTTTCAGCTATTCATTTCAATTTTCAATGTCATTTGTTTTTTAAGGATTTCAAATCATATATCACATCAATCAATAGAAATCCAAACTAAAAAAATTCATCATGAAACATCATCAACCACCTTTGAACGAACGTTTTCAGTCATTGTTCTGATTTATCTTTTTATTGTTTCTTTTTGTTCGTACTTAGTTATCTTTCAGTTTTGAATTATTTTCCTCTATAGTGAGCATGTATGTTTCTTGGGAAAATGAAATCATCATTATTGTTGTAATGATTATGAACACAGTTTTTTTTCGAAAGTTCACTCACAAACAAAGGCATTATAATCGTAGTTGACAATGAAGTTGTTCCCTTCAAAGTAAATCCCATCAATTCGAAAATTGTATTCATCTGAAACAATTCTGATGGAATGAATTCGAGGTGGATTCAGAATACAGGAAATTATGTTACAAACGCTAGGTTGGAAATTCCCGAACCGCATTCGGAAATGTTTATCTCTATGTTTGTTCCTTTTGTTTCAATGGAGCCTCCAGTTTCGGAACGAGAATATTTGTCTGTTATTGTGGCAGTTGCAGAAATTTGAATAAAATGATATTTCATGCAGCTTCAAAGAAAAGTGATGTATTTGATAGTGAGTATGAAAGTATACTGATTATTATCAATATTTTGGATTACAAAATTTTAATAAAATCATGCAGTCACTCGACTGAAGAGTTTGGATCCTTTCTTGATTTTCATTCATTTCACAATCATATTTCAATCATCAAAACTGTGGGAAAATATCTGTTCACTTGAAGAAGTCGACTAACTTGAGCAAAATAATGAAAAAACGTGTGATAATCTTCTTCGAGTTTGGAAAAATCTTGCAAAAGTGTCTCCACCAGATGTTATCCAATGATTTTCATAGAACTAACTGGATATGATTGCAACAATCATTAGGACAACACGGANAAATAGTGATTTGGTGGAGAAGTGACGATAAGGCAAGTGTCTTACGACGAAACATCAGATGTTCACAAGTGAGGATGACAGTGTTTCATATAGTTGATATTTTACCTCTTTCATTCATTGTATTGTGTAGCAATCCTGTGAATGATATCTGATTAAATCCAATCCCATAACGAATATTCAGATGAATTGAAATGGATATATTTTTGGGAGTATTGTTGTTACTTGTGATTCAATTTTTATATGAAAGTAACTGTTTCGGGAGGGTTTTTCTTTTAGTTTGTGTCTGAAAGTTCCTTCTTTGGATGATTTGCAGTTACTTTCTTGAAATCGATTGCTTTCTTCCTCATTTTGGAAGATTGTCACTTTTTTTGTATGAAGCCAATATTTTTTTGCCAAAAATTATTCTCTCCTAAAACAATACCTCTTCCAATTTGAACTATGGTGAAATTGAAACTAATTGATACAGCTTATTGTATGATTTCCACTATAAAGTGAAATGGTGATCCCAGAGTGATTTTATCCCTTCAGAAGTAACCCTTTGATGTACATTATATTACAATTCCATTTGGAACGACACCGCTGTAAATAAACCACGTAATAGTAGTAAAACCCATTTCAATTAATCAGTCGATTGCTGCATCGGTTGAGCTATTATGAAATTGAGGTTGATTAGAAATGTTGTTTAATGGACATTATAATTAAACCATTATACTCACCCATCTATTTCTGATGGTTTGAAGTCGCCCTTTCCTGTAAAAGTAGGAAATAATATCAAAACTCTCATGTTCCATGTGTAGATCATTTGATTTCTATGAGGATAAATGTCAAATGAATTGACCAGTTTTTCGGAGTCAACCAAAACAAAATTAATTTTTTCAAAACTAAAATCAAATAGAAGGGATAACAATTGATGCTTTTCATATTTTAAAACTTTTTCAGTATTCCAAAGCTCATTCATTTCATCATTCTCACCCTTTCTTGTGAGAATTTTCATGAATACAGATCTGAAATATCTGATAAAATATTATTTACAAGACCATAAATAGAAATTAGGCTTTTACGCCATGATTTGAAATAATCCGATTAGGATCATCTGAAATGGAAAAGACTAGGACTTTTATAAAAAATGTTCGACGTGGGTTTTCATGAATAATTTTTCAAACGCAATAAAACTTGAAAGCGCTTCTCCGAACTGCGATTAGATGATTTAGTTATTCTAAAAATGGTTGGATGATGATCAAAGAATGTACCTCACTCAATGAGGTACTCTCATGAGTATTTATGATGAACTAGTGGTTTCCCGAGGCTTTGTCCGCGGAGAATTTGATTTGTGAGATACTAATTTACGCTATACAAAGGACCAACCTGCATAATTCAAGATTCTAGGTTCGGTAGCTTCGGCTGTACGTTAAT